>BSBK01001135.1:290000-580000 GCA_027943335.1 Chamaecyparis obtusa
TCTTTCTATAATTGTGGGTTAGGAGGGAATCTTTTTACGTCATCCTTTTTAGGATTGTTACCAAAGATGGGGTTAGGGTTAATGTGTTATGTTTGTTTGTCTTGCATACTTGTATGGCATTCGATTTTGTAATAACCCAACCTTATGAAAGCTCTTGATTATGTTATGATGTATATGTGATAGAAGTTGGTTATGTGTGTACTATGACATTTTGGAACCAGATTTTGATCATTATAATTCATGATTATCTATGAGATGTTTTTGAGATTTATGAGCTTAGGGTAGGTTATATAGATGTTAGAGGGGAAGTGACTTACTTTTGAGGTGCGGGAGCCTAGAAGTGGCTACCTTGGTATCCTTAGTAAGTTACTTAATAAGTGATAATATAATACATTAAATTGATAACCTACAAGTGATTGAATATCTTGATGGAATGAATGGACAAGCGAAGGATAGTGATTAATGGTCACCGAGCTACTAAAGTGATATGTAAGAAAATTAAATTAGTCAATGTATTGTCATTGATGTCAACTAGTTTTCACTGTATTTATCATGGTGGTTTACAAACATCTAAAGAAGGAAAATGGTAGAGGAATGAGATATCTACATGAAGATGAGATGGATGTGAAAGATATGGATATGGTATAGATTGGGTAACTTATTGATGAGTCTATGGCATCATGTTGATGACTTGATTGTATTACATGATTTTGTTATGTATTAAAGATCAGAACTGAATAAGTTTATGTGGTCGATAAATGAAGGATTTTGTATACATCGAGCTAGTGTAGTGTATACCGAGTATAATATTAACTGAGTAGGTATTCACTGACACATTATGTATTGACCAAGTAAAAGAAATAAATAAAGATTATATTCGACCGACTGAAATGATGAGCTGGATAATGACTTATGATTCAGAGGTAGAAGGTAAAGTTTGTTATGATTATCTAATAGCTGACAAAATTCAAGATTGATCGAATGATGGAGAATGAAACATGTTATTGACATAACTATCGAGAAAGGTTAAAGAGGCAAAATGAATGATGAAGATTAAGTGGAAAAATCTAATGAATGAAAATAAAACAATTTATGTTGTCTATTTAAAGAGACATAAGATTCATTATTGAGTCTGGGATTATTGATACTACAGGAGAATTCATGTGAAAGGACTATTTTCATGCACCACTTATCAAACTAGCTGAAGACAGAACCAAGTTGAATTGCAAACATTATCGAGCATCAGAGAAGCATACACTGAGTGGAATAAATTTGGAGGATATGAAGGATTGAATTATTTATTCATCAGAGGAGGTATTTTGAGCTTAGCTTAGATCTAAAAATCTATAAATCTTAGTTGTATTTTAATTAGAACATTATTGTATCATTTTAACCATTATTACAGCAAAATCTCTTAACCGAGTGGGACTTAATAGTCTTTTTCTATTTCAATATGACATTCAATGGATGTTGATTATTTTCTTGTTAACCCCATAGTGAATGTTGGTCAAGGGAGAGTTGTTAGTGATCAATCCTCTAACCAAGTCACACCTTACAGTGTGTTTTGTAACCTTTAACAAGGTCAGCTCCTAACCAAGATCATTTTAGAAGAGTGAATTATTTTGGGTTATCTCTCCCAAGTGGTTTTTCCCCTAACATGGTTTCTATGTTAAAAATCTATGTTATGTGTGTATGATGTGTTAAATTGTTATTTTCTTTACACATTTCATAACTGAATAGATCAGTAAACATAGTATTGAATTTACTGTCAATCGGTAGATGAAGAGAAAGATATTGTTGATATCTTACTGAGTTGATCATTTGATTGAAAAGTTTGAATATATAGACCTAGGAGATTTGGGACTGTAGGATAACTATACTTAACTAATTCACCCCCCCCCCCCCTCTCAGTTATCTAACAATTAGTATCAGAGCATAGTGTGCTTGGAGAGGAAAGTTTGAAGGACTTAAGCTAAAAGATCACAAGATGTATAAGAGAGGGGTGCCAAAGCTGAACAAAGACAATTTCTCGACATGGCAAAGAAAAATGAAATTGCATATATCTAGAATTGGAGAATCTGCAATATACTACTTGAGAAATGATTACATCCAACTAACTGGACCCTTGACTATTGATCATATGAGAGATAGACATGAACACAATGTCACAATGATAGAGATTGTTCTTGCCTTATCAGATGTTGAATTTGAAGGTGTCAAGATATGTACTATTGCCAAAGGAATGTGAGACAAACTTGCACTAGTTCACGGAGGAGATGAAAATGTGCTAAGGGTAAGAGTTGAGAGTCTTAGAGGAAAGTTTGATGACATGAAGATGAAAGAAGGATAAAAAATTTCACAATACAACAACTGAATTAAGGAGATTGTCAATGATATCTAAGGAGCGGGAGGTGTTATTGATGAAGACACTATTGTGAGTAAAATTCTTAGAACCTTTTTGCCTATCTATCCTATTAGAATCTTTGCAATCCATGAAATGAGATCAGCTCTGGGAAATAATATTACACTTGATAGCTTAATGGGTAAACTGACTACTTTTGAGTTGAATAACTATGATAATAGTATTGTTCCTAATGTTGAGTCTGTATTTATGTCATCCTTGAAAATTGCTAAATCAAGTAGTAAACACATGATAGGAAATGAGAGTGATTGTGACAATGATGAGGATGAACTTGATGAGCTTGAAGCATTAATGGATAGAAGACTATAGAAAGGTAAATGAAGATATAAAGGGAAATTACCCTTGGTATGCTTTAACTATAAAGAGATTGGTCACATTGCAGCTAAATGTCCTAACCAAAAAGGAGATGACAAAGATAATGAAATATCTGGTGAAAGAAAGTTTGACAGAAGAGATAACAAAGAACATGTTGGAAACCGATAGTATGACAGAAGAAGCAACCGAGACTACAAAGGCAAAGGCAAGAAAGCATGTTACCTTGTTGAAGATGATGATGATGAAACTGACACTGACATTGATGAAGATATTGAGGTGGTATTCATAGCTTTAAAAAAATATTTCTGAGAAGAAAGGTATGTTGAAACAACACTTATTTCTAAAGTTAGCAAGAATGTGTTGGAAATATAGATGCAGTAACTGAGAGGGGGGGTGAATCAGTTAACCACAAAAATATTACCACTAATCCCTTAAATATCTTAACAAATTATTTACTGTGCCACTTGGTAAATATACAGAGAAATGCTGAAAACTTGATCCTTGAAGTGTGTAATAATTAAACTGTTCTTAAGCATTCATCACTGATTAACTTACATGAATAAAGAAAATAACATGAACACAAGAGACACCAGATTTACCGTGGAAACCCAATATGGGAAAAACCACCAATGTAACTAGTTACTATTTTTCACTCTTCTGA
Source organism: Chamaecyparis obtusa (assembly GCA_027943335.1). Taxonomy (NCBI): domain Eukaryota; kingdom Viridiplantae; phylum Streptophyta; class Pinopsida; order Cupressales; family Cupressaceae; genus Chamaecyparis; species Chamaecyparis obtusa. The sequence goes on from BSBK01001135.1 coordinate 293,399, forward strand.
AGTGATGCCCAATTAGAAGCCAACCCGGTAAAAGGTTACAAAACACACTGTTAGGTGTGACCTTATTAGAGGATTTAATCACCTTGCTAGGAGTGGCCTTGTAAGAGGTCTTGAAACAATTCAATAGAACTGTTACCTTGTTAGAGGATTTACAAAATGGTTGTTAAACCAACTCAGTTAAGAGATTTTGATATCACTGCTACAATTGCTAGAGAGTAACAATGAAATGACCTGCAACTGAATTGCTGAATATAGATCTCTATTTTGTTTCACTAGATCCTTACTAATCAATTAAATCTTTGCTGCTCCTCAAGGATATCTGACCATCCTTCAAAATTTACACACACCTTTCTTCAAAATGATTTCTGCATGCTGTATATCTTTTATTCACCACTTGACCTTCTATATATATATGCCATTTCATAATCATTTAGATTGTCAAGTTGGCACTAATAATTATTATAACAGTTGGCTAGGATAAACAAACTATAATAACAAAATTCTTTGAAAGGGCTGACCTTTCTCGGTAAACATTAATCCTGAAAAGATTTCCTTCGGTGACCGAGAGAACTTGGTAACCACAGTGAATTATGCAACATCCTTTGGAGACCGAGAGAGCTCGGTAACCACTAATTTTCCTTTGATAACCGAGGAGGCTTGGTTAACACTATTACCCTATCATGTTTCCTTTATACACTTGAGAGAACTCGGTAGACACTAAAAACTGCCTAGCTGACCGACTGAGCTCGGTAGATACTGAGAACCGCTTAGCTGACCGACAGAACTCGGTAGATACTAAGAGTGATAATTGATATGACATTTGTGTGACATCAAAGACAACACATAGCTAATCCAACAATGTCCTTCAGACAATTGGATCCAACAATCTCCCTCTTTGGCATTGATGGCAACACAACATGTCATAGCACAATGAAATTTCACAAAGAAACCAAGAGTAAGAAACATATCCTTAGCTTCATTATGATTCCCATCATCTTCAAACTTCTTTCTCTGACTGAGAACTCTCCCTCTTAACTTCTCAAATTATTCTTCTTAGAAATTTCTTGAAATGACAGCAAACTCTCCCTCTTTGACAACACATGCCAAAGACAACTTACACAGTTTTGGTAAATATCAATGTACCTTATGTACTAATTCATATGCAATGATTCCCTGACTATGCTACATCAACTGATTGATCTTCAACATGTTCTGGTTGATGCATCACTAAAACTTTATTTAGTGAACCTCGGATAGGGGAGTGACCCCTAACTTGCCTCTTAGATACAAGAATGCATCCTTAGGTAGTGGCTTGGTGAAGATATTTGCAATTTGTTCTTTTGTATGAATATATTCCAATCTGATTTCCTTGTCCTGCACCAATTCTCTGACAAAGTGATATTTAATTGCAATGTGCTTGGTTTTGGAATGCATTACTGGATTCTTTGAAATATTTATTGCACTTGTATTATCACAAAACATAACAACTGGTTCTTTGATCTCAACCTTCATGCCTTCCAAAAGCTGTTTAAACCATATAATATTAGAGTAGTTTACTGCTGCAGCAACATATTCTGCTTTTGTTGTGGATTGGGATGTGCAGTTTTGCTTTTTACTAGTCGAAGATACTAACCTCTTGCCAAGAAAGAATGCTCCACCACTTGTACTCTTTCTGTCATCAATGTTTCCTGCCCAATCAGCATCAGTAAACACTTTTAAATCCAAATTGCCTCCAAATTTATACCACAAGCCATAATCTTTAGTTCCCCTTAAATACCTCAAGATTCTTTTGATTTCCATCATGTGATTTTCTCTGGGTTTAGCCGAGAATCTTGCCACTATTCCAATTGCTAAGGCAATATCAGGCCTTGTGTGTACTACATACTATAATTTTCCAATCATTGATCTGTATAAGGTCTGATCTACTTCTTTTGAATCATCATCTTTGGTAAGCTTTAGTCCAGTACACATGGGTGTACCAACTGGTTTTGAATCTTCCATACCAAATTTCTTAAGTATTTCCCTGATATATTTAGACTAAGTAATGTAGATACCATTTTTGTGCTGCTGAATCTAAAGTCCAACAAAGAATTTTATCTGACCAAACATAGACATTTCAAATTCTTTGTTCATAAGCTCTGAAAATTCTTTGCACTGATCATCATTTCCTGTAAACACAGTATCATCCACAAATATTTCTGCCAAAACAATTTTGTTATCTGATCTTTCTTTGATGTATAAATTGCTATTGTCATTAGCCCTTTTGAAATCAATCTGAGTAAGATAGTTATGTAATGTTTCATACCATGCTCTAGGAGCTTGTTTCAGACCATACAATGCTTTTTGTAATTTGCAGACCATATCCCTTTTGTCTGGATCAATAAAACCTTCAGGTTGCTCAATGTAGACTTCTTCCTCAAGAATACCATTGAGAAAAGCATATTTGATATCCATCTGATATACCTTAAATCCTTTATGTGCTGCATATGCAAGTAAAGTCCTCACACCTTCTAATCTTGTAACAGGAGCAAAAGACTCTCCATAATCTATTCCTTCTTCTTGAGAATATCCTTTACATACCAATCTTGCTTTGTTTCTTGACACTTGACCATCTTCATTCAACTTATTTTTGAATACCCATTTTGTCCCAATTACATTTTTATCTTTAGGCCTAGGTACAAGAGTCCATGTCTTATTTTTCTCTATTTGCTCTATTTCTTCATTCATAGCCTCAATCCAACTTTCATTTTCTAATGCATCTTTGACATTTTTAGGTTCAAAATCAGCAAATAAACATGTACCTTTTAGTTTACTTCTTGTCATAGTACCATCTGATTTGTTTCCAATAATCTGATCTGGTTTATGATGCTTTCTGACATACTTGGCTAATACAGGTTCCTTGCTTCTTGAATGAGTTACATTGTCATCTTCTTCATCTTCAGGTTCAGATTCATCTTTTACAGCAATGAAAACAATTTCTTCTTTAATATCATCTGAATCTTTAGCTAAAAAACATGTTTTCTTACCTTTATCCTTGAATGATTTGAAATTTTTCTTGCCATTGTACTTGTAATTTTTATTCTCATCTTTGCTTTCCTTGTTTGGACACCTAGCTGCAATATGACCAATTTCTTCACATGAAAAATAGATTAAGGGAGTTTTACCTTTGTATTTTCCTCTGCCTCTTGAATACTTCTTTGCAAGTAATGCTTCAATAACTTCAAGATCACTATCAGAACTTTCCTCTTATTCTTCTTCACTTTCTGATTGGATTTTCTTCCCTTTCTTGAGTGAAAGTTTGGCCTCAAAAGCTGATTCAATATTTTTAGAAGTTGGAACATAGTTGTCATAGTTATCCAGTTCAAAGGCTATCAATCTTCCAACTAAGGCATCCAAAGTTATATTGTGATTTTCTTGATGAAGGGTGCTCCCCTTAATACCACAAACGCATAACAGAAATAGAGAAACAACAACAATATGCAAGAACAGAAAATTGGCTTCTTATTATCTCCACAAATGTGGAATTGCAAACTTTCAGAATCACAATATGAAAAGCCCCATGGGCATTCCCTTACAATATTCTGTAGGACAAAGCCTCGAACTATTACCCAGATCTACTACCCAGAACTATTCTGAACTGCCTAAGAAAATAATACAGCCTTCCTTATATAGACAATTTTCCACCGCCTGGGAAGGTTCCAGAATTTTAGCCAATAAGGCCGACCAAACTTAAATTATTTTTATTTTACATTTCATTACATCATAGTCGGCTCAAGATAACCTTTGAAACCCAAACAGAAATTTTGAAGAAAATTATTTTCCGCCATTTCAGGTGGCCCAACTTTCGAAGACCATAAGTCATCACCAGTTGACCCGATCGGCTATTATAAACCCATTTCAGAAACGCCACAAAGCGCTCTACAGGCTTGACCCGCGCAAGCGCCCATCACCCAAATTTTTGACCTCATCTGGGGCCTCTAAAGCCTTCAAAACTGAGTTCAAAGTTTCTGTACCCTGCTGCCAATACTGAAAATCCTCAATATCTTCCAATATACACTTGATCTGGCAATGAAACTTTACTGGCAGACTTATCTGTCCAAAATGAACCTCCAAGAAAGAAATCAGATCATTCTGAGCAAATACGAAAATTATCAAAAATAGTAACTTTCCATAAATAGCAGCTCTGCGCAAAATAACCCTTATTGAATATAAAGACAGAAATATATTTTTTTTGGGTGATGCAAGATTGCTCTTACACCCAAGATGCTCCTGCATCAGACACCCAGGGTAATTTGAGAAGTGACCCTGTCATGACTCAGGTGTGCAGAGGGAAACCAAGACGGTTAACCTCCTCCCTTGTTAGCCATGATGAATCTTCAATAGGTCGTCCTTTCCATTTAACCAAATACTCTTCATATGTCCTATTCCTTGTGCTTCTGCCAACACGACTGTCCAGTATGTCTTCAATCTCCTTGATATCTGAACTAGTTGCTGGAATACTCCACTGTGCTGCTGCGATCTCATCTTCAACACCTCCTTCATGATACCCTGTCAGATCTGAAATGTTAAACACTGGTGAAATATTTAGCTCAGTAGGCAATTCTACCTCATATGCATTTCCTGAATCATGCTTCTTCAATATCTTACATGGTCCAAACTTTTTCATTTTCAGCTTGTTATATGTACCAACCGGAAATTGCTCCTTCCGCAAATGAACCATGAATTCATCTCCAACTTGAAATTCCTTATACCTCCTTTTCTCATCTACCTTAGCCTTATACTGTGCGTTCATCTTGGTAATATGCTTCCTCACCTCTTCATGGATGTTCTTCAAGTGTTCTGCAAAATCTTCAGCTTCAGCACTACTTATGTCTCCCTTATCTATCTTCCTCAATTCAGATACATTTCTTGGACTACTTTCATATACAATCTGGAATGGTGATTTACCAGTGCTCCTATTGATAGAATTATTATATGCAAATTCTGTCTGTGGTAAAATCAAATCCCATCCTGTTGGCTTATCTCCAACCAAACATCTCAGCAAATTTTCCAAACTCCTATTCACCACCTCTGTCTATCCATCAGTCTAGGGATGATGTGATGAACTGAACTTCAAATCTATCTTCAACTTCTTCCACAATGTACGCCAGAAATATCCAACAAACTTAGTGTCCCGATCTGAAACTATGGTCTTTGGCAAACCATGAAGTCTCACTGCTTCTCTGAAAAACAATTCTGCTACATGAACAGCATCATTAGTCTTCTTGCAGGGAATGAAATGTGCCATCTTCGAAAATCTGTCAACTACCACAAAAATTGAATCGTGTCCCCGCTGAGTCCTCGGTAAACCAAGAACAAAGTCCATGCTGATATCCTCCCAAGGCTTCTCTGGTATAGGTAATGGCTGATACAACCCTGTATTCTGCTTCACTCCTTTTGCTATCTGACATACTCTGCAACTCTGTACAAACTTCTTCACATCTTGCTGCAACTGTGGCCAATAATAATTCTCACTAACCAAACCAAGGGTTTTATCACGACCAAAATGTCCAGCCAATCCTCCGCTATGCTTCTCCTTGATGAGATTCTCCCTCATAGAACTTCGTGGAATGCACAACTGACTCCCTCTGAATAGCATATCATCTTGGATGATAAAATCTAGCCACTTCGTCCTGTCTAGAGTAACAGGTTTTGTACAAGCCTTCCAAACTTCACCAAAATCAGGATCCTCTGGATACAAATTCTTGAGTTCCTTGAACCCAATCACTTCAATATGCATTTTTGTTAGCAATAGTTGCCTTCTGCTAAGAGCGTCTGCAACCCTATTAGACTTTCCACTCCTGTGTTTCAAAACAAATGTATAACTCTGCAAAAACTCAACCCATTTCAAATGCCTTTGATTCAATTTTCCTTGACTATTCAAATATTGCAAAGCTTGATGATCAGTATACAAAACAAACTCCTTAGGAAGTAGATAATGTCTCCACTTCTTTAATGCCTAAACTATAGCATAAAATTCCTGATCATAAACAGAATATTTCCTCTTGGCATCATTTAACTTCTCGCTGAAATAAGCAACAGGTTTACCTTCTTGGCTCATAATAGCTCCTATTGCAGTACCACTAGCATCACAATCTACTTGAAACACCTTATTAAAATCTGGAAGTGCTAAAATAGGTTGTTCTGTAACTTTTCGTTTCAACAATTGAAAACTCTTTTCTGCCCCATTAGTCCACTTAAACTCTTTTCTATCCCCTCTCATTGTTTCAGTCAAGGGTCCACAAATACTGCTAAAATTTCTGATAAACTTTCTGTAAAAGCTAGCTAGACCATGAAAAGATCTTACCTCGGTAGCACTCCTTGGAGTAGGCCATTCAAGGATAGCCTGTACCTTCTCTGGGTCCATTTTTAGACCTTCTCCTAAAACTACAAATCCCAAATACACTAACTCTTTCTTCACAAAACTGCACTTCTTCAAATTAATCAACAATTTCTCTTCTCTCAGCTTCTCAAATACCATACGAATATGCGTCATATGCTCATCCAATGTCTTACTAAAGATCAAAATATCATCTAGGTAAACAATGACAAACTTACCAAGAAATTCTTTCAGAACCTCGTTCATGAGCCGCATGAAAGTGCTCGATGCATTGGTTAGCCCAAAAGATATGACTAACCACTCATATAGTCCTTCCTTTGTCTTGAAGGCAGTCTTCCATTCATCTCCCTCCCTGATCCGAATCTGATGATATCCACTTTTCAGATCTATCTTTGAAAAATACACAGCTCCACTCAAACAGTCCATAATATCATCCATTCGTGGCAATGGAAACCTATACTTGATTGTGATCTTGTTTATTGCTCTGAAATCTGTACACATCCTCCACTCTCCATTTTTCTTTGGTGCTAATACCGCAGGTACAGCACAGGGACTCAGACTCTCTCGAATCAACCCCTTCTGCAATAACTCATGTACTTGTCTGTTCAACTCTTCACTTTCTGCTGGTGTCATTCTTTGTGCTGCCTTGTTTGGCAAACTAGCTCCTGGAATCAAATCCATCTGATGACTGATCTTCCTTACCGGTGGTAATCCATCAGGTACATTATCAGATACAATATCCTAAAACTCATTCAACAAATCTGCAACCTCTACAGGTACATCCTCTACTTCCTCTTTACCAGCTTTTGGAATTAAAGCAAAACACACATGCTCATGCCTCATACCATCTAGGAAATTTCTTCCATCAACAAAAGTTATCCTTGCATTACCACATACCTTTTCTTTAGTCTCCTTCAATGGTTTTAGCTTATGTCGCACTCCATCCTTTGTCAGGGAATAGGTATTCGCACGACCATCATGTACAGCACATCTGTCAAATTGCCATGGTCTACCCAACAACATATGACATGCATCCATAGATATGATATCACACAATACCTCATCTTGGTATCCACCAATCTTGAACTTCACCAGGCATTATTCATTGACCATGACCTTGTGGTCATCCTGTACCCAGGCAATCCGATATGGATGTGGGTGTTTCTGTCTCTTGAGCTTCAACTTTATCACCATCTCTTCTGACACCAAATTGTCAGTGCTTCCACTATCAATAATCACATCACAACATTTACCTTCACACTTGCACCTGGTGCGAAACAGGCTCCTCCTTTGCTCAGGTTCATTCTCACCACTCAACAGGACTCTTCTGTTAATCAACGTTTCTCCTCTTTTAGCATCTTCAGAATTTGATGATCTGGCATCTTCATCTACATGTGCGATTCTGGCCTGGCCTTCATTTCTCCTGTCTGTTCTGCCTTGGCGTTGAGGACATTCAAATGCCCTATGACCTTCTTCTCCATAGTGAAAACATGTTCCACGGAAGCCACCTCTTCCAGATCCTTGTCCTCTTCCTCTTCCTCTCTGATCTCTATTATTCTGATCCTGGAAGCAATTGGAATTATTTCCTCGCTGATTCTTGACTGCTACTAGCCTCATCCTTCTTTTTCGAATCTTCATTTCGGCCACCATATGACCATCCACCAGATCGTCCACCGCGACCTCTTCCATTTTGTCTGCTTTCAAACTTCTTGTTCAGCTTTTCCTCTACTTTTAGGGCAAACTGGTATGCCTCTTCAATACTATTCATTCAAACCAGATTCAGCTCCTCCTGAATGCTTGGCCTTAACCCATTAAGGTATCGGGCAACTTTCTCCTTATCAGCTTCTGCATGGCCTGTTCTGATGAGAAGTCGATAGAACTCCTCTGTATACTCCTGAACAGATCTTCCTGCTTGCTTCAAACTCTACATTTTCTTTAGTAGGTCAAGCTCATAATCAACAAGAATGAACTGTCGCTTCAATTTATCCACCATCCGATCCCATCTTGTGATTTTATCTTTCCCTCTTCTATTTCGCTCCAATTGAATTTCTTGCCACCAGATCTTCGCATGACCTTTCAATCTGGCCTTTGCAAATTTGACCCTATCAGGATCTTCAACATCTTCATACTCAAAATATTCCTCACATTCATTGATCCAGTCGATCAATTCCTCTGGGTTAAGATTTCCAGAAAATGTAGGAACCTCAATCTTAGGTCTTTTCCCAATCTTGGAAATCACCCGAAAAAGTCTTTCTTCCTCCTGGTTCACAATTTCAACTTCTCCTTCTTGATATTCTTCTTCAACTTCATCCTCACTTTCATCTCTGACATTAAGATTCATTCCTTTGTGAATCTCTTCTTGCAATGCTCGCACTTGTCTCTGCAGCTCTCTAACCTCAGGTGTCACAGCACCAGCTCTTCCACCACGTTCTCTTCGTGGAGGCATTTTCGTGATGCGCGTTGAAACCCTAACCACGGTCCTGGTGCAAACTACCTCACAGTCGGTGATCTGTTTACACACTCAAGAAAACTTGCTCTGATACCACTTGATGAAGGGTGCTCCCCTTAATACCACAAACGCATAACAGAAATAGAGAAACAACAACAATATGCAAGAACAGAAAATTGGCTTCTTATTATCTCCACAAATGTGGAATTACAAACTTTTAGAATCACAATATGCAAAGCCCCATGGGCATTCCCTTACAATATTCTGTAGGACAAAGCCTTGAACTATTACCCAGATCTACTACCCAGAACTATTCTGAACTGCCTAAGACAATAATACAGCCTTCCTTATATAGACAATTTTCCACCGTCTGGGAAGGTTCCAGAATTTTAGCCAATAAGGCCGACCAAACTTAAATTATTTTTATTTTACATTTCATTACATCATAGTCGGCTCAAGATAACCTTTGAAACCCGAACAAAAATTTTGAAGAAAATTATTTTTCACCATTTCAGGTGGCCCAACTTCCGAAGACCATAAGTCATCACCAGTTGACCCGATCGGCTATTATAACCCCATTTCGGAAATGCCACGAAGCGCTCTACAGGCTAGACTCGTGCAAGCACCCATCACCCAAATTTTTGACCTCATCCGAGGCCTCTAAATCCTTCAAAACTGAGTTCAAAGTTTCTGTACCCTGCTGCCAATACCGAAAATCCTCAATATCTTCCAATATACACTTGATCTGGCAATGAAACTTTACTGGCAGACTTATCTGACCAAAATGAACCTCCAAGAAAGAAATCAGATCATTCTGAGCACATACAAAAATTATCAAAAATAGTAACTTTCCATAAATAGCAGCTCTGCACAAAATAACCCTTATTGAATATATAGACAGAAATATATTTTTTTTGGGTGATGCAAGATTGCTCTTACACCCAGGATGCTCCTGCATCATTTCTTCACATCTTCTTTCTTGAATAGCAGAAACTCTTATTGCATAAATAGGGAGTAATGTTCTAAGAACCTTACTTATAACCGTTTCATCATCAATTTTTCCTCCAGAAGCTCTGATTGCACTAACACTTGTCTTGATCCTTTCAACATATTTTGTAATGTTTTCTTTTTCTCTCATTTTCATTTGATCAAACTGTCCTCTTAGGCTCTCTACTTTGGCTCTCTTCACATTGTCACCACCACCATAGATTTTCTTCAGCTTGTTCCACATTTCATGAGCAGTTGTGCAGTCTTTGATTTCATCAAATTCTTCATAGCTAAGAGCTGATGCAATGTCTATCATCATAGTGTTATGGTTCTTCTTCTCTACAATGTCTTCAACAGTTAATGTGCCAGTAGGAATTGTATATTCTTGATCAATATATTTGCATCCTGAATCACCAATGGAAGCCAGATGTAGTCTCATGAGACCTTGCCATGCTGAAAAGTTATTTCTATTAAGCCTTGGAATTTCTCTTTTATAAGACATCCTGATCTTTAGCTTAGGTCCTTGAAACCCTTCCTGCAAGCACCAAAAGCTCGGATACCAATTGTTGGAAATATAGATGCAATAACTGAGAGGGGGGGGTGAATCAGTTAACCACAAAAATATTACCACTGATCCCTTAAATATCTTAACAAATTATTTACTGTTCCACTCGGTAAATATACAAAGAAATGTTGAAAACTTGATCCTTGAAGTGTGTAACAATTAAACTGTTCTCAAGCATTCATCACTGATTAACTTACATGAATAAAGAAGATAACATGAACACAAGAGACACCAAATTTACCATGGAAACCCAATATGGGAAAAACCACCAATATAACTAGTTACTTTTTTTCACTCTTCTGAAGTGATACTCGATTAGAAGCCAACCCGGTAAAAGGTTACAAAACACACTGTTAGGTGTGACCTTGTTAGAGGATTTAATCACCCTGCTAGGAGTGGCCTTGTAAGAGGTCTTGAAACAATTCAATAGAACTGTTACCTTGTTAGAGGATTTACAAAATGGTTGTTAAACCAACTCGGTTAAGAGATTTTGATATCACTACTACAATTGCTAGAGAGTAACAATGAAATGGCCTGCAACTAAATTGCTGAATATAGATCGCTGTTCTCTTTCACTAGATCCTTACTGATCAATTAAATCTTTGCTGCTCCTCAAGGATATCTGACCATCCTTTAAAATTCACACACACCTTTCTTCAAAATGATTTTTGCATGCTGTATATCTTTTATTCACCACTTGACCTTCTATATATATATGCCATTTCATAATCATTTAGATTGTCAAGTCATCACTAATAATTATTATAATAGTCAGCTGGGATAAACAAACTGTAATAAAAAAATTCTTTGAAAGGGCCGACCTTGCTCGGTAAACATTAATCCTGAAAAAATGTCCTTCGGTGACCGAGAGAACTCGGTAACCACAGTGAATTCTGCAACATCCTTTGGAGACTGAGAGAGCTTGGTAACCAGTAATTTTCCTTCGATAACCGAGGAGGCTCAGTTAACACTATTACCCTGTCATGTTTCCTTTAGACACCTGAGAGAACTCAGTAGACACTAAAAACCACCTAGCTGACCGACTGAGCTTGGTAGATACTGAGAACCGCTTAGCTGACCGACTGAACTTGGTAGATACTAAGAGCGATAATTGATATGACATTTGTGTGAGATCAAAGACAACACATAGCTAATCCAATAAATGTCCTTCAGACAATTGTATCCAACAAGAATGATACTTGGATTATTGATAGTGGTTGTACACATCATATGACTAGTGATGAAGAAAAATTTGAATACCTTGAACAATATAATGGTAGATCTGTTAAAATGGGAAATGATACACCTTTTCTAGTAAAAGGAAAAGGATCCATCTTGTTAAACAGTAAGATCAAATGTGAAAATACATATTGGGTGAATGGACATAACTATAATATGTTGAGTGTATCACAGCAGAATGAGTCAGGTCACCGAGTTGTATTTGAAAATAGAAAGGTGAAAATTTATGATGAGATTGGAAACCTAGTCAGTATTGGTGAACAATCTAAATGTAATATATTCTATCTTGACAATGTTGAAACTTCATGTTTATTGGCTAGAACTGAAGATGTATGGTTATGGCACAAAAGGTTATGTCATGTGATTTTTGACAACATGGTTAAAATCAGTAAGAAAAGAAAAGTTAGAGGCTTGCAGAGCTTATCTAAACCTAACCATGTCATGTGTAAACAATGTCAAAGGGGAAAAATGTCAAAATCTAGTTTCAAGAGAAAAAATTATTCATCTAATGCTATTTTGGATTTGGTTCATACCAACTTGTGTGGTCCTATGAGAACTCAGAGTTATTATGGAGATAGATATTTTATCTTATTTATTGATGACTACTCTAGGATGATGACTATTATGTTTTTGAAAGAAAAATCTGAAGCTTTCAAGATGTTTAAATGGTATAAAGCTAAAGTGGAAAAGAGTTAAAATGTTTGAGATTAGATAGAGGTGGTGAGTTTATTTTTGATGATTTCACTAACTTTTGTAATCAGCATAGAATTAAAAGATATGTTTTTGCACCGAGGACACCACAACAAAATGGAATTGTTGAAAGGAGGAATAGATCTATTGTTGACTATGCTAGAACACTGATGATTGAAAAAGTTGTTTCACAAATGTACTGGAGAGAAGTTGTTAGTACTATTGTATACATATTGAACTAAGTATAACTGAAGAAAGATTCAAACAAGACACCCTATGAGTTATGGTATGGGTACACACTGAATGTAAGTTATTTTAGAATATTGGAAGAAGATGTTACATTCTAAAAGATGATAGAAATGGGAAATTTGATTCAAAAGTGATGAAGGAATATTCTTAGGATATTCTACTAAAAGAAAAGCTTACAGATGTTTGAATAAGGTTACTAACAAAATGATTGAAAGTGAAAATGTAAGGGTTGATGAGCTTTCTGAGAAAAATGATGAAGAAAGAAAAAAGGAACCAGAAGATTATGGTAGATTCACATACATTGAGAAACCTGACACTCTTCCTAAGCAAGCTAAAATTACTAAGCAACAGGATAATGATATCGAGCATTAGTCTATAGAGACTGAGAATCAAGAAATAGTTACCGAGAAAGATAATGATCCTACACCGAATGATGAAAAAAGAAGAGAAAAAGTACTGGAAAAATTTGTAAGGAGACACCATCCACAAAATCATATTATTGGTGATAAGCAAGATGGCATGATGACACGAAGTAAGTTGAGAAACAACACTTGTTTAGTTTATGAATTTGAACCTAAAAATGTTAGAGATGCACTTGAGAATGATGAATGGATTAAAGCCATGAATGAAGAAATAGACCAAATACTGAAAAAAAAAACATGGACATTGGTACCAAGACCAAATGATAAGAATGTAATTGGAACCAAATGGATATTCAGAAACAAGTTGAATGAGAATGGTGAAGTCACTAAAAATAAGGCAAGACTTGTATGCAAAGGGTATGCACAAGAAGAAGGTATTGACTATGGTGAGACTATTGCACCAATTGACAGACTTGAAGGAGTTAGAATATTGCTTGCATATGCTACCTACAAAGGATTTAAAGTATATCAAATGGATGTCAAATCTACATTTTTGAATGGAATACTTCAGGAAGAGGTATACATTGAACAACCTGAAGGTTTTGTTGATCCAAATCAGAAAAACATGGTGTGTAAGTTGCACAAAGCACTATATGGACTGAAACAAGCACCAAGAGCATGGTATGAAAGACTACATTCATATCTTATTAGCATTGGATTTGTTAGAACAAGTGACAACAAATGTTTTTACTTGAAAGGTGAAACTGATGATAAGATTCTTATTGCTAAAATTTTTGTTGATGATATCATATTTGGAGGACATTCATAATCTTTGCAAATCATTTGTTGATGAAATGAGAAAAGAATTTAAAATGTCAATGTTTGGAGAGATTAAATTCTTTCTTGTTTGCAAATTTTACAACAAAGTGAAGGTATTTTCATTACACAATCAAAGTACATCAAAGAAGTATTGAAGACCTTTGGAATGGAAGATTCAAAACTGGTTGGTACACCTATGGTTACATGATGCAAATTAACAAAGGATGATCAGTCAACTAAGGTAAATCAGACATTATACAAATCAATGATTGGTAATTTGATGTATGTTGTGCATAGTAGACCAGACATTGTACATGCAATTGGGATTGTAGCAAGATTTTCTGCTAATCCTAAAGAATCACATATCATTTTTGTTAAAAGAACTAAGATACTTAAAAAATATAGAGAACTATGGTTTATGGTACAAGAAAGAGGGCAATTTTGAACTACAAGTTTACACCGATGCAGATTGCGTTAGAAACATTGATGACCAAAAGAGCACTATTGGTGGAGCATTCTTTTTGGGAGAAAGATTAGTTATTGGATAAGTAAGAAACAAGCATGCATTTCAAGTCCACTTTCAAAAAAAAATATTTTTTTGTTGCTACTAATTGTTCAAACCTTGCATGGATAAAACAACTCTTGGAAGGTATGAAAGAAGGGATCACTAACCCAGTGATAATATATTGTGATAATACAAATGCTATAACATTTCTAAGAATCTAGTGATGCATGCAAAAACAAAGCATATATCTATAAAGTATCACTACTTGAGGGAGAAAGTACAAGACAAGCGAGTAAAACTAGAGTTTGTGAAATCAAAAGAACAACTTGCAGATATATTTACCAAACCATTACCTAAGAATACATTTGATTACTTGAGGACTATACTAGGGGTCCATCCCCTATCTGTCGGTCACTAAGATGATCAGGAGATTGCATCAACCTTTACCTTATCAGAATATCAAATGATGTTGATGCATATTTCTCACACTTTAGGTTTCCTAAGGTTGTGAAAGTCAAAAATTGAAGAACAAAGATCATTTCATATCGGTACATGAAGGTACTTGATCTAAATTGAACACCAAAGATAATATTTTGGCTACTACAGAGTTGTTTATTATTTTTGGCATTTCTATCAAATAGAGAGGGAAACCAATGAAATATTATAAGGGAGAGAGATTCTAAGAGAAAGAGAATCAAAGGGAGAAGAAGAAGATCAAATCCACAGGGAGAGTCTGCATGGAATATTGTGTTGTGATTAAACATATTAAATGTATAAGCTAGGGAGAGCTTACCAAGATACAACATTTGTTTATATAGTTGTAGAATAGATGTTTGGTATTCTATCGCATATTTCATATTGTATTGCCATCAATGCCAAAGGGAGAGATTGATAACCTATAATTGATTGAATATCTTGATGGAATGAATGGACAAGTGAAGGACAGTGATTAATGGTCACCAAGCTACTAAAGTGATATGTAAGACAATTAAATCAATCAATGTATTGTCATTGATGTCAAATACTTTTGATTGTACTTATCATGGTGGCTACAAACATCTAAAGATGGAAAATGGTAAAGGAATGAGATATCTACATGAAGATGAGATGGATATGAAAGATATGGATATGGTATACATTGGGTAACTGATTAATGAGTCTATGGCATCATGTTGATGACTTGATTGTATTACATAATTTTTTTATGTATTGAAGATTAGAACTGAACAAGTTTATGTGGTAGGTAAATGAAGATTTTTGTATACACTGAGCTAGTGTAGTATATACCAAGTATAGTATTAACTGAGCAGGCATTCACCGACACATTTTGTATTGACCGAGTGAAAGAAATAAATAAAGATTATATTCACCTGACTAAAATGATGAGTTGGACAATTACTTATGATTCTAAGGTAGAAGATAAAGTTTGTTATGATGCTCTAATAGCTAACAAAATTCAAGATTGATCGAATGAAGGAGAATGAAATGTGTTATTGACACAAATGTTGAGGAAGGTTAAAGAGGAAAAATGAACGATGAAGATTAAGAGGAAAAATCTAACGGATGAAAATAAAATGTTTTATGTTGTCTATTTAAAGAGACATAAGTTTCATTGTTGACTCTGGGATTATTGATACTACAGGAGAATTCACGTGAAAGGACTATCTTTATGCATCACTCATCAAACTAGTTGAAGATAGAACCAAGTTGAATTGTAGACATTACCAATCATCAAAGAAGCATACACTGAGTGGAATAAAGTTGGAGGATATAAGGATTGAATTGTTTATTGATCAGAGGAGGTATTTTGAGCTTGGCTTAGATCTAAAAATCTGAAAATCTTAGTTGTATTTGAATCAAATCATTACTATATCAATTTAACCATTGTTACAGCAAAATATCTTAACCGAGTGGGACTTAATAGTCTTTTTGTATTTCAATATGAAATTCAATGGATGTTGATTATTTTCTTGTTGAACCCATAGTGAATGATGGTCAAGGGAGAACCGTTAGTGATAAATCCTCTAACCAGGTCACACCTTATAGTGTGTTTTGTAACCTTTAATAGGGTTGGCTCCTAACCGAGCTCACTTCAAAAGAGTGAATTATTTTGGGTTACCAGTCCCAAGTGGTTTTTCCCCTAACAGGGTTTCCATGTTAAAAATCTATGTTATGTGTGTATGATGTGTTGAATTGTTATTTTCTTTACACATTTCATAATTGAATAGATTGGTAAACATATTATTGAATTTACTGTCAATTGGTAGATTAAGAGAAAGATATTGTTGATATCTTACTGAGTTGATCATTTGATTAAAAAGTTTTAATATATACATCTGGGAGATTTGGGACTATAGGATAATTGTACTTAACTGATTCACACCCCCCCCTCTCAGTTATCTAACATAAATGAGGTTTTTAAATGAATTAATAAGATAATGGTTTCCTTGCACATGCCTTGAGTGCTAGTAAGGGATAAGGATGGGTGTGGGAGAAGATGCTTTCTTGTCTAGTAGTGACGTTGAGTTTTGGCATAATCGATTATCCTTGTCTACATGGGAGGATTTCAAGTTTTGCATATGTTCACACTTGGGAGTTGGAGTCTAGTGAGATCGCTCCAAGGGGCTGACATATGTGATGACACTTGCCTAATTTCATCTTAAGTTTCCTACGTGTGTTGGTTGCCTATGGATTAGTATGTGTACCTTTGATTTTTGAGTTGTACCTTTGAGATAGGAAACTTTCAACATCACTTTCTTAGTTTTACCTGATGAGTGATTTTGGTATTTTTATCCAAGTGGGGTTTGATGTTATCTCTTCAGCACTATGGGAGTGGAACCACAGGTTTCCACGAGGTCAAGATTTAATGATTCTCTTACCATTTGAGACTCTAACATTCATGTACTAGTGTTGGATGATCCTTGTTGCAGTTGCTTCTTATTCTTTCATCCTAGGAGATTTTTTCCTATTCTTTATCTTATTTGTACTTTGTACTTAGTTGTATGTACATACCTTGCAACTTGTGTAGTGGATTTTGGTTATCATGTATACCTTATGGTTGAGCTCTATTTGTTTATTCTTTTATGAGATGATGTACTTTGGTTTTATTATGTATAAGATTTATATGATTATTGTACTTAATAGATTAAATTGTATTTACATAATTCTGTTACAAGTAGTGGTTGTCATTGCACCAAAAGATCAACCTGTTAATGCTTGATACAACCACTAGACTTATAGAAGACACATGAGGTAGTTAAGCCATGTTGCAAATCCTGAGGGGAGCACTGACCATTTTGTCAAAAATCTCCCCCTCAGCGTTACCCGAGGGGATTCAAACCTGTGACCAAGCTCAGATACCACTTTTTACAAGTAGTGGTTATCATTGCACCAAAAGATCGACTTGTTAATGCCTGATACAACCACTAGAATTATAGAAGACACAGGAGGCAGTTAAGCCATGTCACGAATCCTAAGGGAACCACTAACCTTTTGTCAAAAAATTCTATGTCAAGGAACCCTTGAGATTTGTAATTTGTAATTGAGGTTGTGTTTATGAGTATGTGTCAACTTTATATTATTGCTTCTACTTTTTTATTCAATATTGTTTGTAAACTCTTAAGAAAAAATTTATTTTGTAAACTTAGTAACAGTTTTTAGGTTAATCTCTCATGGGTTCCCTAGCGGGGGATTACACTTGGTATCAGAGCCCATATTTCTACACGGGGAACTCTTGGAATTTTGTATGCCCATTATATGTCTAGTAGTTAAAACTTGAAAAAAAAAACTTAGACATATAACACTCTTTTATTTTAGACTATTTTTTTGTGATTATATCACATTTTATTATTTTGGATTTTTTTGAGTTAGCCTCTAGGGCAAAGGGTACCAAAAAACTCTCTAGTGCATAAATGTGATTTGAATTTGGGTAAATTCATTACCTCGGTTGATCTTTGTGTGATCCCTTTGAGGATCATATGATATTGTCCTTGGGATGGATTGGCTAAGTTCTCATGGAGCCAGCATTGATTGTAGACAAAAGATAATCAAATGCAAGGATGATGTTGGCAAGGATTTTGAGATTATGGGAATTTAGTGTCCTATATATCTTCATATGATTTCCTCTATGCAACTCAAGCGAAGCATGAGAAAGGGTTATCAAGTTTTTTTAGTAACTATGAATGAGTTGGATGAAATTGAAACTAAGGAGAAGACTCTAGATCATCCTACTCTTTAGGAATCCGTTGATATCTTTCCTAGTGAGATTTTGGGTATGCCATCAAAGCATGAAATAGATTTTTTCATCAATCTTGTTCCAAGAGTACAACCTATATCTAGAGCTCCTTATTAGATGACCACACAAGAGTTTAGTGAGCTTAAGCTCCAGTTAGAGGATCTTTTGGTAAATTGTAGTATTCAGCTAAGTTTTTCTCCATGAAGGGCACATGTACTCTTCATTAAGAAGAAACGTGGATCTTTAAACTTATGCATTGACTATAGATAGTTGAACAAGGTAACATTTAAGAGTAGTTATCCTTTGCCAAGATTGATGATCTCTTTGATCAGATAAAAGGGGCCAAGGTATTCTCAAATATTGACCTCAAATCAGGATACCATTAGTTACGCATCCAGGATGTAGCTATTCACAAGACTGAATTCCACACTTGCTATGGACATTATGAGTTCATAGTAGTCCCTTTTGGTTTGACAAATTCCCCATCTATTTTCATGTGCTTGATGAGTGGAGTATTTCATTCTTACCTTGATTTTTGTTTTTCTTGTGTTC
This sequence comes from Chamaecyparis obtusa, assembly GCA_027943335.1. Taxonomy (NCBI): domain Eukaryota; kingdom Viridiplantae; phylum Streptophyta; class Pinopsida; order Cupressales; family Cupressaceae; genus Chamaecyparis; species Chamaecyparis obtusa. Next base: position 312,429 of record BSBK01001135.1, read on the forward strand.
TTGGATGATAATTGATATATTCTAAATCCATTGAAAAGCATGAGGAACATCCACTATAGGTTTTGTAGTGTCTTCATGACAATTAGTTGTATGCCAATACAACAAATTGTTACTTATTTTAGTCTAAGGCTTAGTACTTGGGACATGTGATCATAGGTGAGGGTATTTCAATAGATTCTTCAAAGATTCAAGCTATAGTAGATTGGTCAACCCCCACCAATATGTCTGAGGTTTGTAGTTTCATGGGCTTGGTGGGATATTATCATAGGTTTGTTAAGGACTTCTCTAGAGTGGCATATCATATTACTTGTCTTCAAAGGAAGGGGAAGTAGTATGTTTGGACAAAGAAGTCTGAAAAGGATTTTCAGAACCTCAAGAACAATTTCACTAGTGCACCTATTCTAGCAATACCTGACCCAATGGGTGATTTCATGGTGCATTGAGTTATTAATTATTAAATTGAAAATCATGCAAAAGAAATATTGGTAATAAAAAAGTTTTTAGAGTTAAGTTGAGCTCCAGGTTTGTGTGGTTGAGTTTGAGTTCTAGGCTCTTTTTCTTTATTAGGAGGATTTGGCTATTCTTCTACACACATAGATTTGTAGGTTTTGGCTATGAGGATTGTATTGGAGGAAATTATGAAAGCTTTGGAAATTTTTAGGGTTTTGGTTGTTCTTCATGGTTTATGTCAATTAGTGGTTTGAGGTAGGATTTGAAACCCTCGTAGATTAAATTATTTTCAAAGAAAGTTTATTTTCTTCGTGCCTATTAGATATTGTTGATATATGTTTGGAATTCTTCTCTTGCTTAGATTTCTAGTTTTTAAGCTTTTGAGATCTTGTTTTATAAATACATAGTATGTTAAGAAATACCATAGATAAATCTTGTTTTAAATCCATTAGGGATTGATAAATTTTGTGGTAGAAAATCTTAGGGTTTTAATCAAATTGAATTATTTAAATAATTTTACTTCTTGGCAGAGATAGCTATTAGATTTCTCATTGATTAAATCTATAGAATACATATATACATATATATACATAATATTTATGTGTGTGTGTGTGTGTGTCTATGTCTATATATATATATATATATATATATATATATATATATATATATATATATATATATATATATATATATATATATATATATATATATATATATATATATATATATATATATATATATATATATATATATATATATATATATATATCTTACATATATGTGTGTATATATGTATATGTATATGTATATGTATATATATGTATATGTGTATGCATATATGTATATGTGTGTGTGTATATATGTATATATACATATATATGTAAGATATATGTATATGTATATATATATATATATACAAATGATTGAATGTTATTATTATTATTATTATTATGCTTATTGTTTATGTCAGAAAAAAATTTGACATTTTTTTTTTAAAAAATATTTATAAAAAAAATCAGTAGCATGTGATTGGGGGTGGGTGGGATCCACCCAACCCCCATGATTACAAAGTTGTTGGTGGTAGCAATGTTACCACATGACAGAAAAGTTGTCAACGCCAGCAAGGCTACCGGATGAAAGCCCTAGTTGTCAGATGACAGCCCTGGTTGTCGGACGACGGCCCTTGGCTGCCAATGGTTTGGGATGTCATGGGCAAGGGGGTAGCTTCCCCAATGTAGTTTTGATTTATATTTTTGTTTATGTTTTTTTATATGTATTAAAAAATTCAATTAATTAAAAAAATAATTAAATAATATATATATGATTAAATAAACAAAATAATTTTATTTCAAAAGTAAAATACTAAAAAATAAAATAATTTATTATTAATAAAATAATAGTATTTGATTTGGTTGATATTAGATTTAGTTTAAATTAAGATTTCTTTTAAAATCTTGTAATTATATGAACTTGGTAATTATTGTTTTGAAGATCTATTTATTTAAATTAACTGTATAAATTAATTTTCATGCATAAAGAAGAATTTGATTTAAGAATATAAGTATAGTTGTTTTAGTGATTATTTTAATAAATTAATTTATGTAATGGTGTTTTACAAATTAGTTTATTACTATTAAATTCTTATGATTTTTTTTTTTTTATAATTGTCGGTTAGGACGGAATCTTTTTACATCATCCTCTTTAGGATTGTTACCAAAGGTAGGGTTAGGGTTAATGTGTTATGTGTGTTTATCTTGCATATGCATATGGCATTTGATTTTGTAATAGCCCCACCTTATGAAAGCTTTTGATTATGTTATGATGTATATGTGATGGAAGTTAGTTATGTGTGTTCTTGTGACATTTTGGAACCAAATCTTGATCTTTATGATTCACAATGATCTATGAGATGTTTTTGAGACTTATGAGCTTAGGGTAGGTTATCTAGGTGTTAGAGGGGAAGTGGCTTTCTTTGGAGGCATCAGAGCCCAGAAGTGGCTAGTTCACTATGTTTAGTAAGTTACTTAATAAGTGATAATATAATACATTAAATAGGATTTTAAAATAAATTAATAAGATAATGGTTTCCTCGCCCATGCCTTGAGTGCTAGTATAGGCTAAGAATGGGAGTGGGAGAAGACGCTTGCCTATCTAGTAGTGACAGTGAGTTCTAACGTAACCGGTTATCCTTGTCTACATGAGAGAATTTTAGGTTCTTCATATGTTCACAATTGGGAGTCAGAGTCCAGTGAGATCACCCTAAGGGGTTGACATATGTGATGACACTTCCCTAATTTCATCTTAGGTTTCCTACATGTGTTCGTTGCCTCTGGATTAGTATGTGTACCTTTGAGTTTTGAGTTGTACCTTTGAAATAGGAAAATTTCAAGATCTATTTCTTAGTTCTACCTAATGAGTGATTTTGGTATTGTTAGCTGAGTGGAGTCTGATGTTATCTCCTCCGCACGGTGGGAGTGGAACCATAGGTTTCCACGAGGTTGGGAGGTAGTGATTCTCTTACCATTTGACACTTTGACGTTCTGATACCAGTGTTGGATGATCCTTGTTGCAGTTTCTTCTTATTCTTCCATCCTTGGAGATTTGTTCCTATTCTTTCTTTTATTTGTACTTTGTACTTAGTTGTATGTACAAACCTTGTGACTTGTGTAGTGGATGTGGGTTATCATGTATACCTTATGGTTCAGATGTATTTGTTTATTCTTTTATGAGATGGTGTACTTTAGTTTCATTATGTATAATATTTATATGATTATTGTACTTAATAGTTTAAATTATATTTATATAATTCTACGTCAAGGAACCCTTGAGATTTGAAATATGTAATCGAGATTGTGTTTATGAGTATGTATCAACTTTATGCTATTACTTCCACTTTATTATTCAATATTGTATGTAAACTCTTAAGAAAAAAATTATTTTGTAAACTTAGTAACAGTTTTTAGGTTAATCTCTCTCAGGCTCCCTAGCAGGGAATTACATTGCCTGAATAGGTAATGACAATACATTATATCCAAGATTAATAAGAACTTATAAAATTTTATGGGATACCTATTCTAAGAATCCTTCACATAGTACAAAAGATCGATGATCAGAATTCAGAGTGCAATGGAGAAGTAGTTTGTCCTTTCCTTCAGACACACCAAATAGTCACTGGACAATATTCATATTTGTTCTCTGTGTGCATGGTTAAATAAAATTTAAATATTATCAATTTTACAGTAGCAGGTTTAGATATATTGGTTTGATAGACCAAAACCACTTACTCTTCTATAGAATTTGGAACTCGCCCAATTAATATACCAAACAAAAACTAAAAAAACAACATCAGGAATAATAAAAATAAATCTACATACTACTTTGCTATTATTAACTGAGAACGCATGCCTAATTTGCAATTATTCCTCTCTCTTTGATGGCTTAAACCCTTTGTAATGATCAACCGCTATAATTGACAAATGTGAAATGAACCCTCTGCCTTTGATTTATAGGAGCATTGATTTTTTTGCAAACTGGGAATGTGCTACCTTCGTTGTGGCTAAGAATAGAAAAGATGCATCAAGAAGAATCATAGGTCGACGAATATAAAACCATCCATTCTAATTCTGACAAAATCTTTTAGCAAGAAGTTGCAAAATTTAGGGGTTTTCAATATAGAATCTTTTGCAGCACAAATTGTTTGTCAACACGAATGTGACAAATTTTGGCCAAAGTCCCCCCAGGTAAATAGCTTTATCAAATAAATTATATATGTTAAGTGATTAATAATGAATCACTTTTAACATATATAGCTTGATTATAAATTTTGATATTCTATTTATTATTATTACCATTCTATAATTTATCTAATATTTATTGAATAACGATATTCATTATTTAATAGATATTAAATATATTATGTATATTAATAATATAATGAAATATCTTGGAGATTGTATTTTGCATAATTACTTTTGTAAATAATAATAATAATTAATTGCTAAAATTATAGATAAATCATCAATCTCACTTTTATTTATTAAAAAAACATTTTTTGAAGTTCGTCTTAATTCTGACAAAAATATGGATGGTCGAAATTATGATGAATGTGTTTTTTGGAGTTCCGACAAAAATATTGAAGGTCAAAATTCCAACGAATTTTGGGCAATAATTTTTAAAAAATTTGAAGTGCATCTGACAATACATCTAATTATGCATCTTTTGTTGGAAAGTTTCATCAGATTTTGCGGTCAAATGAGCTAGTGTATCATCATTATTGTGACTGAAAGACTGACATAATTCACCAAAATACACTACTTGATTAAGATCAATGGAAAATCTAACTTTATGGTCACCAATAGGTATTCCACTTCAAAGTCCTTAGAACTCTGTGATAGCCTCATCATTCTAAAAATGTCTATGTTCAGTGGACCTTGGTATTCTCAATCTATCAATTCAAGGTATATGGGGGAAATGTTATCATCCCCTTGGGCCTAAGAGACATGGACAATTATGATGGTGTTAATATGAGATTCAAATAATTACTCATGGGATTCAAATGATGAAGTTTCAAAGGTCTTAGATCAATTCCAAAAGTTCTCTATCTAGGCATGACAACTTGTGGGTGTATTGCATAACCTAGCTAAGTGATCAAATTGGGAAAAGATGTTATTTAGATAGAGGGTGCTTGAGTTTTTAGAGGTATCCCATGCATATTCATTAGAATTGGTCTCATGGTGGTACTCATCGTAAGTCTCAACTTCTTCAAAGGCACACACATTGTCTTGGTGAGGTAACTGAGTATTTGGGGTACTTTGCTCAGGTGGTTGGTATCCTAAACCTTGAAACTTAGGATTAGATTTGGGAAATATTGGTTCTACAACCCTTTGATTCTATTATTTGAGGCCATTGCACCCATTATATCCTTGTTTTTTCATGATGGTATATCCTCTTCCATACTAATGGACATTGATTGTGATAGGAAGGGCTTCTTTGTCTTTGTATAACCAATAAGATAAATCTTCTTCCACAATTTCTTCATCAAGCTCACCCCATTTTGTGAACATGGTTGGGGGTTCATATTGGATATATTGTTTCTTCTTTCTCTAGTTGAGTGGTTTCTTTATCTTTCCATAGGTTCTTGGTAAGACAAGTAATTTTCCTTCACAAAAGGAATCTGCATAGGTGTACTCTCCACAACCCTTATCTTGCACATTGATCTTGAGTTATAACATTGATGGGATAGTGGAATTGGATAAAATGGATGTGTCAAGGTACTTGGAGGATGAGAGTATAGATTCTTCTTGATTAATAGGTACCTATTTCACATGGGATCCTTTGAGATTGGTGTAGTATAGGAAGGCATCTCTTGTTGGAGATTTGCCAGCAAGTCAGTTTGTTGTCTGTATGTTTGTCATTGATGACAACATATGGTAAGCATCATGTGTGGAAGAATGATGGAGAGTGCATTCAGCATATGATGAATGGATATCTTATCAGCATAATATCATAGATGCAAAGGTTGATTCTGAGTAAGGATAGTAGTACAGTTGTGTATATCAGTGAGTGTTCCTAACAGGTCCTAGGAACAATTATGTATGTGATTGGCCATAGGCTTGTAGTAGATCCTTGTGCCTTCATATTTATGTTTTAGACATATGTATGATGTTATCTTCATGAATGTAGAGTTAGATATGCAGTACAGGTTAAGTTATGAAGTCTCCAGTTGACAGTTATAGTTTCTCGAGTTTATCTGGGAGAGCCGACAGTGTTTATAAGATTTTGATAGTTGCACCTATCATCATGGTATGCATGCTTTTATTTATGTTAAGAGGAGAGTTAAAAATGTTTGGTTAAGAGTGCATGATGTAATTTAGCATAAGAAGAAAGTTGGAGATAATTTGGTGAAGCCGACTGTGTGTAGCGTGGCGTCTACTCACATGGAATTGTGAAGTCCAAATTTATGTTGGGTGCTTAGTAGAGCTGACTGAGATGTTATTGGAGAGTTACCAATATGATTTCAAGATGTTTCTAATAGGTTGACTTGATTTCAAGCATGGCAAAGAGTTGAAAGACAAGAGTAGAGCAGAGAGTGAAAAGTGTTGAGCCATTAGTAGAAGGTCTATGTGACATAAGACAAAGTATTTTATATTCATTGGAACTAATCAAGAAAAAAGGTCTATGCATATTTCACCAAGATCCATCTATAGTGTGTATCTATTAAATAGAAGGTTGTAGCCTTCACCCCTTTGAGCAGTGTGCTCTCAGACAGTGTATCCTCACCCCTAACAGGGTTAATTGTAAAAGACTCCTAATAGGGTTCGACTCTTGACTAGGTCACTGTAGTTATTGCATTGTAAAGATACACTCCTAATAGGGTTGTAAGATCTTCTAATAGGGATCATAATACACTAGTGTAGTTCTTAGTGGGTGTCAATTCCCACCAAGGTTTTTACCTATTTGGGTTTCCCTATAACCAAAATTGTGGTGTTGTGTTAAGTTTTCTTTCATTGTGTTTATGCTTAATGTTATTACATACTTAATTGGATAAATAATTGAAACTTGTAGATAACTGATTCAGCCCCCCCCCCCCCCCCCCCCCCCCCCTTCTCAATTATCTCTTGGGACTATTCCTAACAATTGGTATCAGAGCCAAGTTCCTCAGAGAGAAAGTTTAATAGCTTCAAGTTGATCAGATGGCATACTTTAGAAAAGAAAGTCCTAAGTTTGATGGAGAGAATTATCTTGACTGGAAGAACAAGATGATGACACATTTGTAGTGCATTGCCTTTGAGATCTTTGAGGTAGCCACTAAAGAAATTGAGATTCCTTCTTTATTAGATCTTGCAAAAGATGATGCAACTCTTAAGAAAAATGAGCTATTCACTTCAAATTCTATTACCAAAGAAGCACTCATCAGCACCTTATCTGACAGTGATTTTTCAGAGGTCAAGAAACTAGATAAAGCCTACAATATTTGGAAGTATCTGGAAGATATGTTTGAAGGAGACATCCAAGCCAAGCATGCACGCAGGAAGACATGGAAGAAAAATTAAAATACATTGGAGATGCTACTTGAAGAGAACATTAGAGCCTACAATCAAAGGATTAATGAAGCAATTGCTAGAATCAAAAACAATGGTGGAGAAATTTTAGAAGAATACATCATGGATAAGCTAATGACTACCTTGACACTAGAATATGAGGGCAAGATAAACATCCTTGATGAGACTATGTAGTTTTCATAGAACTTCAAAAGAGAGACCTTAATCAGCAAGATTGCAGCATTTGAGATATCAAGTTTGAAGACAGGGCCTAAAAGTGAAATAGCCTTCAAAGCTTCAGTCCATGGTAAGAAATCCTTGAATGCCTCTGGTAATTTTGATGATGATGATGAAGAGAAAGCACTAGATGATTTCATTACTATGATTTCTAAAAGAGAAAAGAAAGGAAAAGGAAAATATGAAAGTCAATTACCATTCAAATGCTTTTCATGTAATAAGATTGGTCACTTTGCATCTAAGTGTCCTACAAGAGTTAAGAAGTTCAAAAATAAATACAAGCCTAAGTATACAAAGGAATGTTACTATGTTGGAGATGGAGTATCAGATGAAGAATCAGTAGAGGATGAAATTGGTGTCATTTCTCTTGAAGATGAAAAGAATGCACAAGAGCTGCCACTAATTTCATAAGCTGACATCAGGATAGATTGGATCATTGACAGTGGTTGCTCACATCACATGATAGGAGACAAAGATAGATTTGTACATCTAGATAGGTACAAAGGTGGCACAGTTAGGTTTTGTGAAAACACTCCTAAACCTATCATAGGTAGAGGAGCCATCACCTTGGATGGAAAGACTAGCACTGATGATGTTTTTTATTTTGATTGTTTGCAGCATAACCTATTAAGTGTTGGACAGCTGCTTGACAAAGGTTACCGGTTGGAGTTCAAAGAAAACAAGTGCATCATTAACAAAAAGGAAGGAGAAATGATTTCATCAGGATCAAAGACTAAAGGTAATGTTTTTCAACTTAATCCAGAAGCAAGTTGTTTTGTTGCTAGGGTAGATGTCAGTTGGCTATGGCACAAGAGACTATGTCATATCAATTTTGATAACATAGTAAAGATAAGTAATGTTAAGGCAATAAGAGATCTTCCTAGCATTGCAAAACTAGTTGATGCAATATGTAGGGAATGTGTGATGGGAAAGAAATTAAGGAATTCATTCAGGACCAAGCACAATTCGGTAGAGAACAAGTTGGATCTGATTCATATAGACCTATGTGGACCAACTCAAACAAGATCATACTATGGTGAAAGGTATTTCATTTTGTTTGTTGATGATTATTCTAGAATGATGTGGGTTTTGTTCTTAAAGGATAAATCAAAAGCTTTTGAAAAGTTCAAAATATTCAAAGCTAAGGTTGAAAATGAGTCTAGATTGAAGATCAAATGTCTAAGATGAGATAGAGGAGGATAAATTGCCTCTGATAGATTTTATGAGTACTGCAAAGAACATGGGATAAAGAGACAGCTAAGTGCTCCTAGAACCCCTCAATGGAATGGAATTGTAGAGAGAAGTAATAGGATCATCATCGACATAGTGTGCACCATCATGATTGAAGGAAAGGTCACACACACCTATTGGAGAGATGCAATCAATACAGTAGTCTACACTATCAATAGAATTCAATTGAGGCCAGGCATAGATAAGACACCTTATGAGCTATGGTTTGGGAATGTAACTATAGTCAAATACTTTAGAATCTTTAGAAGCAAGTGCTACATCAGGAGAGATGAAGCCATTGGCAAGTTTGATGCAAGAAGTGATGAAGGTATTTTTCTTGGTTACTCTACCAAAAGCAAAGCTTATAGATGTTTTAAGTTGAGATTAAAGAAGATCATTGAAAGTGTTCATGTTAAGATTGATGAGAAGTTTATGATTCAAGAAAGATATCATGATTATGCACCTATGATTGAAGAAGAACTTAAACCTTCCCCTAGAGAAACAGTTGTTGATGAAATGTTTGATAGCATTGATGTATTGTTCAATGACCCTGAATCTAGTGAAGAAGAATCTCAAAAATTAGATAAGAGAGTCACACCTAATGTTCCTAAATTCACATCTAGATATCATTCAAAGGAAGACATCATTGGAGATCAAAACAGTAAGGTCATGACAAGGTCAAAAGCAAAGAGTTCCCCATCAAATGAAGAGGTATGTTTACTATCATAGATTGAACCCTTAAGTGTTGAAGATGCATTTAATGATTCAGATTGGCATAAAGCAATGAATGAAGAATTAGATCAGACAATTAAGAATGATACATGGGAATTGGTCCCTAGGCCGATTGATAAGAATGTGATTGGAACCAAGTGGATATTCAAAAATAAGATGAATGAAGATGGTACAATAGTAAGAAACAAAGCCAAATTAGTATGTAAAGGGTATGCACAAAGAGAAGGAATTGATTACTCTGATACATTTTCCCTAGTAAGTAGATTATAAGCCATAAAGTTGTTTCTATCCTATGCTACATACAAACACTTTAAGGTTTACCAGATGGATGTTAAGTCAGCATTCTTGAATGAAGAATTAAGGGAAGAAGTATACATAGAGCGGCCTGAAGGATTCACCTTATCATAAAAACCTGATATGGTATGTAGATTAAAGAAAGCCCTCTATGGACTTAAGAAAGCCCTCAGAGCATGGTATGAAAGACTTGATGGATACTTGACAAAGATTGGATTCAAGAAAGGAGCAGAAAATTGCAATTTATTCATAAGAGAAACATCTGATGGATTGTTGTTAGTTGCTATATTTGTTGATGACATTATCTTTGGTGGTAATGACAAATTTAGTGCAGAATTTGCTAAGGAAATGCAGAGCGAATTTGAAATGAGCATGATTGGACCTATCAAGTACTTTTTGGGATTGAATGTGCAGTAGACAGACAAAGGTATTTTCATAAATCAAACTAAGTATGTAAAAGAGATCTTGAAGACATTCAAGATGGATGATTGCAAGCCAATAAGTACCCCTATGAAAATAGGATGTAAGCTTTCAAAAGAAGATGATTCACGAGTAGTAGATATAACCTTATGTAAGTCTATGATTGGAAAACTTATTTATCTTACTTAAACAAAACCAGACATTTCAAATGCAGTTGGTATTGTTGGAAGATTTGTAGTAGAACCTAAGCAAAGTCATCTCATGGTAGTAAAAATAATATTTAGATACTTAAATGGAACCTTAGACTACGGTTTATGGTATCCTAATTCAAAGAATGTAAATCTTCATGTATATATAGATGCAAATTGGGCAGGATGCATGGATGACAGAAAGAGTACCTCTAGAGGAGCTATATTCCTTGGTGATAGACTTGTCACTTGGATAAGTAAAAAGCAAAATTGTATTTCTCAGTCAACAGCAAAAGCAGAGTATGTTGCAGCAGCATTGAATTGCTCTACAATTGTGTGGATCAAGAAAATGATAAAAGATTTTGGTATTCAGATTGATTATCCTATTGTTATTCATTGTGATAACACTAGCACTATCAATATGTCAAAGAACCCTGTGATGCATGCAAAGAAAAAATATATTAACATAAAGTATCACTTCCTAAGAGAGAAAGTAGCAAAGAAAGAAGTAATGGTGGATTATGTGAGTACAAAAGATCAACTAGTAGGCATACTCACAAAGCCTCTACCTAAGGATGCTTTTGAGTATCTCAGGGAGAAGTTGGGATTAATTCCCTTCCCTAAATCTGATTAGAGTTTGTAAAAGTGCATCAGTCCTCAGTGACTGATGAAGGGTTGACTACTCTACATCAGGAGTAGTACCAGTGCTTAAATGTGTTGGCACCCTTTTCCATTTATGTCAAATGGGGAGTATATATGAAGTCATGAAAAACAAGACAGAAAAAGAAGGTATACAATAAGGGGGAGCATATTCAATAATGAATATGAAGAAAGGAGTTGCAGCAGTTGATATTCAGAGTCTTCAGCAATTGATGGAGGATCCATCCTTGGGGGAGTATTGTTGAGGAAATGCAGAATGTTATAAAAGAATTGATCATTTGGATTGGTGGTGTTTTTCATTCCATATGTTGCCATCAATGCCAAAAGGGGAGATTGTTGGATATTTGCCAGCAAGTCAGTTTGTTGTCTGTATGTTTGTCATTGATGACAACATATGGTAAGCAGCATGTGTGGAAGAATGATGGAGAGTGCATTCAACATATGATGCATGGATATGTTATCAACATGATATCATAGATGCAAAGGTTGATTCTAAGTAAAGACATTAGTACAGTTGTGTATATCAGTGAGTGTTCTTGACAGGTCCCAGGAATAGTTATGTATGTAATTGACCGTACGGTTGTAATAGAGCCTTGCACCTTCATATTTATGTTGTAGACATATGTACTATGTTATGTTCATGAATGCAGAGTCATATATGCAGTACAAGTTAAGTTATGAAGTCTCCAGTTGACAGTTATAGTTTCCTGAGTTTATCTGGGAGAGTCAAAGTGTTTATAAGATTGTAGTAGTTGCACCTATCATCATGGTATGTGCACTTGGATTTATGTTAAGAGGAGAGTTAAAAATCTTTGGTTAATAGCACATGATGTAATTTAGCATAAGAAGCAAGTTGGAGATAATTTGGTGAACTCAACTATGTGTAGTGTGGTGTCTACTCACATGGAATTGTGAAGTCCAAATTTATGTTGCGTGCTTAGTAGAGCTGAATGAGATGTTATTGGAGAGTTACATTGTTTATCTAATATGATTTCAAGATGGTTCTAATAGGCTGACTTGATTATATAATTTAGAGGAAAGATATTTATACGTAGTCATTTGTGATTGTCAAGCATGGCAAAGAGTTGAAAGACAAGAGCATAGCAGAGAGTGTGAAGTGTTGAACCATCAGCAAAAGGTCTATGTGACATAAGAGAAAGTATATGCTATTCATTGGAAATGATTAAGATAGTAGGTCTATGCATAGCTCACTGTACAGTTTCACAATAAATGAAGATAATCACACCATTGTCTCTCTCTCAAGTATAATATATCTATTCTAAGGATTACCTATTCCATCATGAAATACACTTGAATTGTCAACCCAAGGATGTAGGACTTGAAATGGGTCAGCACAGTTTGTGCACTAAGTTCCTTTAGGAATCATAACACCTATGCTGTAGGAAAGTAAAATGCATTGGAATAATCTATACTACTACTACAAAATAGTAAACACACCTTGTCTAACAACAGATAATTGAATAAAGCTTAAAAATGAACCTAAACTAACTAACAACTCAGAACATCCACTATGATCATTTTCTACAAGTGTTGTAGGAACTTTCTCAGTAATAATTTTGCAGGACTAATACAGTAAATCTATCTGAAAATAGGAAACTACAAGAAATGAATCTATTCTACCTAAATCTATTCCACCTCCCAAGTGGGCCCCCTTGGTTGGCTTCAACTAACTATGAACACAATAAGTACTTCAAAATCACTCTTCCATTAAAATCCTTCTTTGATTACATAAAAACTGAATAATTCATGAAGAACATAAAAGAGTAACTTTTGAATCTAAATCAGCATTATCTATTTTCTCATTTTCTTACTAAGATGATCCAAATCCATTATATAGAGGATTGGATGCTTATTAAAAACATAACATAAAAACTCTTGAACAAACATCACCAAAAAAGAAGGCGGAGAAGTAGGTTGAACACTTTCAGGGGAATTTTCTATGACTACAACAGGATTTGACTCACACATTTCTTGATCACCCTATGGCATTTCACTGTCAGGCTCATTTTCACATGTTTCCACATTTTGGGGTTCCAACTATACAGGAGAGTCATCTAGAATATTCTCGACTAGCGATTCTGCACGAGGTTTTGACATTGAAGCATTTAGGTTTTTAGGGGAAACTAAGGATACTTGACCTCGCATGCGAGGGCTTCAACATACAGGAACCTCATTAACCTCTATTGCTTTGCGGGTCCATTTTGGTTTAGATGGTGCTGGGGTAGATGCTGCAGGAATAGTTGCTGCAGGAGTAGACCTTTTTCTCTTTGCCACTTGAACATAAGGGTTTTGGGCTTCCCTTTTAAAATTAGAGCTCTCTTCATCAACCTTATGTTTCCCTTTGTCTCTGGAAGAGCTAGGTATATCACCCTCTAAAATAAGCCCAACAAATTTATCACTAGGGGGTAATGTTGGTTCTTTCTCTATTTTAGCTGGATTTTGACTAGGCTCTGCAATCTTTTCCTCATTCCCTAAATTTTGTGGGACAGGGTTGGCTTGAGGCTGCAAGGTTTTAAATTCAACAAATTTTGCCTACGATACAAGGGAAGAATCCCTAAGAGATCTTTCAACTAAAAGCTTAACTAGGGCATGATGAGAAATAGAATTTGCATTTCCTTTTTGAGTTTTTTTGGCACTAATACACAACATATTGTAAAGGAAATTGGGGATATTAACTTGAATGTTATGTCTTACACAACTAAGTAGCTTAAAATGATGAGCGTGCAGGATTGAAAATCTACCTTCGCAAGTCAAGTACTTGATGATATGGTTCGCCAATTCTAGATATGGTGCTAGAAGAGAGAGTCTCTTACACCCTTGCTTTGAGATCTCCAGCAGAGAGTCACCCAGATGAGAAAATTATGCCCAAGATGACCTAGCATCATGTTCATTTGGATAATGCTCTCCATTAACTGGTAGTCCCTTGACTTCTGCTATCCACTCCTTAGTAGCAACCACTATTAATCCCCATACTGTGGCTTCTCCCTCATTGAATGTCCTCATAAACTCCATTGCTACATCTTCATTGAGCTCTGTTAACTACAGGAAGTAGCCAAGCCATCCACAAGCAGTAAATCTTTGGACTGCTTCCACATCCACTAGTAGAATACCATGGAAAACTGGCTCATGTCTCTACAATTGTCCTCCCATCTTCAAAATCCCTAGTTTTAAATTTCTCTATTCTCACCACCCTGATAATTTTTACCCCTTTAACACTCTGCAAATACCTTCTCAGAATTCAAATTGATCTTTCTGAGAAATGTCGATACCACATTCTCTTAACACAGCTCTGTTATCATCAAGGTTTTAACTAGAAGTGTTCTCATAATAAATCAGTCCTTTAAGTCATGTCAAACTCAAGAAATCTTTCCCAAAATTGAAATGAAAAGGTATGGCAGATACAATAAAGATTTTAAAATTAAAAATAGACCACAGCCAAAGTACAACATATAATGTGGACATGACTAGGGTGACATGGAGATGACACTTGGAAATAAATACACTTTCCCTACCCCCCACAAAATTTGGACAAGTGTCCACACTTAAAAAATTTCACACAGGAATGGAAAACTAGCTTAAGGCTTATATGATACATTTAATGCAGTATTAGATGTAATTATCGAAACCTATGCACTAAAAATGAGTAAAGAGTAAAAAATGTTGTACCTAAAAATTTTAGATCGTACATCCACATGCAAGTTGATGAGTTGGTGAAGTCTAGTGACCGCAGAAAAGGTGCTGACGGCATGTTTTATTGAAAGCAGTAAAAAAAATAGAATTTGTGGGTGACATGGAGTGTGAGTGGATGGTAGAAAAAGAAATGAGATGAGTTGATAAAAAGATAAAGAAAAATGAATGAAAGAATGGACCTCAAATGGAATGAGGTTTTATTATGGGTGCTCATTGAATGCTTGTTATGGTATCACTACAGGAAGAAGTCTTGCACCCTCTGCTGTAGGAACTGTGTCCATAGGAGCTAGTAAATTTCTTGGTTGGAACTGTTGCAGGAACTCATTCTTGGTCTGTGGTTTATGATAGAGGCACAATCGATGGCCATTTACAAGTAGTTTGAACTGGACTAGATCAATGGTTTTCAACTGGACTGCTCCATTTTCAAATACATAGTGAATTTTGTAAGACCCTAGCATCGAGTCTACAATTTTCCTGGAATCTCCTTGAATCGAGAATCATATAAAAGAGCCCAACCTCCCACTTGGAAGTGTTTATTCCTGATATGTGCATCATGCCACTTCTTTCATTTTTTTTGAATGATCTGTGTTCTTTCCAAAGCTGTCTTTCTCATTTCATCTAGTGAGTTCAAGTGGAGAAGTCTCTCTTCTTGTGCTGCAGGGAGGCTGATGTTCAGTTCCAGAGTAGTGTGCAATGTTTTATGTTCAAATTCAATGGGCAACATTGCTGCTTTGCCATACACAAGTTCAAATGGGCTGAATCCAGTTGTTTTCTTCCATGTAGTTCAGTAAGCCTAGACAGCTTCAGTTAACTTGCTACTCCAATCCCTCCGATGTATTTGTACTATCTTGGTCAGAATGGCCTCAATTTCTCTATTGGTGACCTCTGCTTGCCCATTTGCTTGAGGGTGATAAGGGCTAAATTTCCAGTGCCTTATGTTGTATTCTTTCATAAGTTCAGTGATCAAATTTGATGTGAACTGGGCTCCTTGATATGTTACAAGTTCTCTAGGAACTCCGTAGTATGTGGATATTTCTTCATATAAGAATTTAGCTACTTTCTCATCTCTTGCATTTTTCATCGCCCTGACTTCCACCCATTTTGTTAAATAATCTGTACATACCAAGATGTAGGATTTTCCATTTGATGGTGGTTCAATTGGTCCTATGAAATCCATACCCCACTTGTCAAAGGGTGTTACAACAACCTGTGGAATGAGTGGCATCTCATCTGATTTGGTTGGTCGGCCCATTCTCTGGCATTTGTCACACTTGGTTTGTAAAATTTGTTGCATCTTTATGTAATGTTGACCAATCATATCCAGTTGTAAGTATCTTTAATGTTGTTCATTTTCCTACAAAATGGCCTCTACATGGTTCATCATGATAGGCATGTAGTATGTCATATATTTCATCTTCCTTGACACATCTCCTCATGATTTGATCTAGTCCAGTATAAAAGAGATTGTTATCTATCCATGAATAATGAAAATTTTTCTCTACAAGCTTCTTCCTATCTTTTTGGGAGAAGTGTGGGGGCATTTTATTTGTAGCAAGATAGTTTTCTATATCTACATACCATGGTGTATGGGTTTCTATGTGGAACAAATGCTCATCTAGAAATGTATCTTCAATTGGAGTTGGATCTTCATCAGCAAGTTGAAGTCTAGTCAAATAGTCAGCAACTACATTGGTCTTTCCTGGCTTATCAACAATGGTAATATCAAACTCCTGCAATAACAAGAGCCATCTTGCCAATCTGCCAGTTATAGCAGGTTTGTTCATCAAGTATTTTATGGTTGAGTGGTCAGTATGAACAAAAATAGGATAGCCAGATACATAGTGTCAAAATTTGTTCAATGCATAAACTACAGCTAAAAGTTCCTTCTCAGTTACTGTATAGTTTAGTTCAGGGCCATGGAGGCTTTTACTAATATAATAGATTGCATTTTCAAGGTTAGCAGGCTTTTGTCCTAATACAGCACCTACAGCATAGTCTGATGCATCATTATGGATATGAAATGGAATAGACCAATCTGGTCCCTTAAGAACTAGTGTTGTGGTGAGGAGTTTCTTAAGCTGCAGGAAGGATTCATTACATGCTTGTGTCCAGATGAATTTAGCTTCTTTAGTCAGCAATGTATACAAAGGACTAGCTATTTGACTAAAATTTTTAATGAAATGCCTATAATAGCCAGCATGACCTAAAAAAATCTTACATCCTTTGGTTTAGTAGGTATGGGAAATGTTAGAATTACCTCTATCTTGGCTGGGTCCACTTGTATCCCTGTGGCTGATATAAAATGACCAAGCACCACCCCTTCCTGCATAAGCATGAAACATTTCTCACTATTAAGTGATAGATTATGTTCTTTGCATCAGACAAGAACCTTTTCAAGATTCAACAAAGCCTCCTCAAAGGTCACTCCAAATGCTGTAAAATCACCCATATATATTTTCATACAGTCATGTGATATGTCAGCAAAAATACTAATTACAACTCTTTGAAATGTTGTTGGAGCATTACACAGGCCAAATGGCAATACAAAGTATGCAAAAGTACCCCATGGGCATGTAAATGTAGTCTTATCCTGATCCTCTAGAGCTATACTTATCTGATTATAACCACTGTATCCATCAAGAAAAGAAAAATATTTCTTACCAGCCAGAGTATCCAGAACTTGATCAATAAATGGTAAAGGAAAATGATCCTTCTTCTTTGCCTTATTCAATTCTCTATAATCTACACAATTTTTCCATTTCCCTCCCTTTTTAGGTACTATAACTAGAGGTGAGACCCATCAACTATCAGATATAGGGTATATAAAACCAGCATCAAACAATTTTTGTAGTTTAGTTTTAACTATTTCCCTGAGTGTTGGATTAATCCGCCTCTCGGGTTGACAGAGTGGCAGGAACCCTTCATTGATATATATTCTATGAGTGCATAATGTGGGGTTTAACCCTTTCATATCTCCATAGTACCTTGCAAAAGCCTTTTCATGTTTTTGAAGAAGCTCTGTTAACTATTTTAGTTGTTTGGGAGGCAATTTGTTATCAACATGGAGATTATGACCTTTTGAAAACTCAATAGTAGTTGTGAGATTAACCATAGCAGCTTCAGAGATGGGACTTGTATCTAGTTCACATGGTAAAAGCTAATGGATAATGTCTAGCTCCTTAGGAAGAAAACAATTCTCAATATATTCCTCATATGTAGTTAGTTCCAACACAAAGCTGTCAAAATACATCCTTTTCTACCACACAAGTATTATTAAGAATACTCTGAATTACTGAATCCTCCTCCTATAGCTTTAGAAAAGACTATCTATGTAACATCATAAGTTGTACTACAGAGTTTAACTCTTCCTCTCCATCCCCTAAATCTGGCCATACAGGTGTGCTTAAATCTGGTCGGGGTTGTGCTGGAGGATACAAGACAAATTTCTTTGTTGCTTGTCCATCTGATATGGTCATACTCCCTAACCTATAACTTATATTTGCATCAGTTGTAGCTAACCATTGTCATCCTAAAATGATAGGGTAACCAGCTAAATTGACTTTTGGGGATAGAATCATAAAATCTGCAGGGTATTCTAGACAATCTAGGGCTACTACTATGTCCTCTATCATCCTATCAGGAGTGACAATAGAACTATCAGTGAGTTGTAGAATTTTTGGGGTAGCCTGTAATCCTTCTATGTTCAGCTTTTTCATAGTATCCTTGGTCATTACATTTATATCAGCACCAAGATCAATCAAGGCATTTTTAACTGACTAACCAATTATAATCACATTCACAACTGGACTTCCCGAATTAGAATATTTAGAAATAACCAATTTCCCTAACATGATGTCAGCTAATTTTCCTATAACATGGACTATGGTTGGGTCCTTTTTCTTCCTCTCGGGCTTTTTGAGACAGGCTTCTCTGATAGCTTTTCCATAAACAGGAACATCCTTAATAGATTAGAACAAAGGAATCTGGACATGCATGTTCTTCAGCTGGTCAATGATGTCAAAGGATTGTTCTTTTGTTTGTGCAGGTTTACTTTGTATGAGCTTTTGTGGAAAAGGAGGTTCAACTACAGTTTGAGTTTGAGTTGAACTAGTTACATTGGTTGGGTCAACTGTTTGCGGCAGAGAAGTTGCTGGTGTTGATGCTCCAGGAGGATTTGGTATTTCAGTTATAAGAGGTGGTTCAAGTGTTGGCAGGGTTGTACCAAATCTCAAATGTATATCTGCAACACTTAGAGCATAAGCAAGATACTACTGAGCATCAGCAGCATACATTGGTTGTTGTGGCTGATGGTTATTTGGATTTGGCTGAGGTTGTGTAGGCAACTGAGTCTATTTTTGAGGTCTAGAACTTGTAGGTGGTGGCATTAGTGTAGGTATATTTGCTGGAGGTGGTAAAGGTGGGTATCCAGTATTGTTAGACCATTGCTAAGGTCCTCTCCATTGGTTTGTAGACTACCAATTCCCTTGGGGTGGTTTCCATTGGTTTGGGAACTGTGGCCATTGAAGCTATTATGGAGGATACCATTGACTTTGTGGATTATTTTGCCAAGCATTGTTCCAATTAGGTTAATTATATATTGGAGGACCTTGGACACTACGATTTTGCCATTGATTACTATATGGATTTGAATTTTGTAAAGGGTCTTGAGGCATACCTTGACATGGGGCCATGGCTGACATTAAGCAATAAAGAATATTTTCTCATCTTCTCCTTCTATCTTTAGATGCTCAGTTGGAAGATGCTGGTTTTCCACATTAGCAACCAATTTGTAGTGACAATCTTTCTTCTATTTTCGGCAGTATGGACAGTACTCAGCTAACTGCACCTCAGCCTCTGCATGTTTCTTCTTAGCATCCATTATATCCAAATGTGTGGCGACATCATTGATGATGTCTTGCTTGAAATCAGACAACAAATTTGAAATTTCCATCTTTGAAATACCAGAGCCACTTCCCTTGGCTATTGCTGACAAAATCCCCTTCCTTTCTTTACTGCTAACCTAGAGTAGTTTTGGAAAATCTTCTAAAGGTCATCCCATGAAGATTGGGATATATCTCCTCCTGCCATCAGATCCAATGCTTCAAGATAGTTCTTATTTACTCCTTTGAGAAAAATCAGCTTCTAGGACTCCTCCTGCAGGGCATGTTGTGGGTTATTTTGTAAGTTGAACAAGAAGTGAGATATATAATCTTCTAATGTTTCATCTTCCCGTTGTGACATTCTAAAAATTTCATCACCTTTTGAATCATTTCCCCTGCAATATTCCTTATACTTCCTAAGAAATAGGCCTCTCATATCATCCCAATTTGCTACTACATTTGCCCCCAAGCCCATAAACCATTTTAAAGCTGACTCTTTTAGTGTGGTTGGGAATAATTTTAGCCTGTGACTGTCATTATTATAGTCAAAGCTCTGGCACAGGATATCAAATTTGAATAGAAAAGTATCAGGATCCTCTATGACGAGACCATAAAACTTTGGTAATGTTGATGCAGGTATATTTTTTAGATTGGGATTAGTGATTAGACTTGGTATTGGGAATGGAAATGTGGGAGCTGCAATAGTTGGAGGTATGGGATATTGAAACTATGGCTGGAAGTTGGTAATTGTTGGGGGATTCTAGACAGCAGGCGGTCCTGAAGTGGGGTTAGTATGGAAGCTAGCCAATATTTCCTCAAATGGTCAAAGGTCAAATGTTTTTTGGATGTCTTCTTCTACTGAAGATGATGATGCAATAAAATCTAGGCTTGCATCAAGAAATGGTAGTTCAGGTTCTTTGAATTCTTCTTTTGGTTTTATAGGCTCCTTATGAAGGAATCTACCATGGACATCTATCCTTCTTCGATGTATACAAGAAATTGGTGACTTGTAAATCACCAATATAGTGTGTATCTGTTAAACAAAAGGTTGTAGCTTTCAGCCCTTTGAGCAGTGTACTCTCAGACAGTGTGTCCTCACCCCTAACAAGGTTATTTGTAAAAGACCCCTAACAGGGTCCGACCCTTGACCAGGTCACTATACTTATTGCATTGTAAAGATCAACTCCTAACAGGGTTGTAATATCTTCTAACAGGGATCATAATACACTAGTACAGTTCTTAGTGGGTGTCAATTCCCACTGGGGTTTTCACCTATTTGGGTTTCCCCATAACCAAAATTGTGGTGTTGTGTTAAGTGTTCTTTCATTGTGTTTATGCTTAATGTTATTACATACTTAATTGGATAAAGAATTGAAACTTGTAGATAATTGATTCATCCCCCCCCCCCTCTTAGTTATCTCTTGGGACTATTCCTAACATCTCTATCACTTGGAATGGTAATATTTGTCTTATTGTGAGGAAATTTTAGGCATTGGTGGTAGGTAAAAGGTATAGCCTACATGGCATGAATCCAAGGTCTTTTGATAAGCATATTATAACCAAGTTCCAAATCCAATACTTAGAAATTACTCTCATGAATGGCTAGTCCTATTGTAATAGGTAATGTAATAATGCCTTTAGAAGGGGATTTTGCATCATTGTATACTCTAGTAATGATCTTCTTGGTAAGGTACACACAACTCTCAGAGTATCCCAATGTTTGAACTAATTTCAAAGTATAGATATTTAGACTGACTCCATTATCAATGAGCACTCCTCTGATTTTGAGGAGGTGGACATATACTTCAAGATGAATAGGGTCATTGTGGTATGTATTATGCATAGAAAAGTATTCTTTAGTGAAGGAAACATGGTGTGTGGAAGAAAAATGTACAACCATGGCCTGAAATTCATCAACCTCAATATCTAGGGAAATGGATGACTCTTGTAAGCCTTTATCTAAGATTTCTTTATGGTTGGGTGATATATGTAGAAACTCGAATATAGATAGCTACACAAAGGTATTCTTGAGGTGGTCTAATGGACTATACTGACATGTTGTGGGAATATATGACTTAGACAATATTGACAATTTCGAGGGGGAACCTTGGGCGGTGATTTTTGTCCAGCAAGTAGTTACAAAACATTTGGCATATTTTCCCTTAACTGTGATGATGTTTATGGTGTAATCTAGCTCAGAATGATGTGATTAACAACATGCTAGTAGGAATCATAAGTGTAGTTAACCTTATTATGTAGCCTTGAAGAGGAAGTATTTTCTATATCATCATCCTGTAGTGGGTTCTTGAAAATTGAGTGATCCTTATTAGATGTACCAGATTTATTAAGGACTTTGATTTTTCCATGCTCCATTAGGTTTTGGAATATGTTTTTTAGTTGGTAATAGGTCACAATTTTATGGCCCTTTGTGTGGTGGTTATTACAAAAAATAGTATCATTCCACCATGTAGACTTGACTGGACCTGGTTCATAATGTCTTACTTCTAGTAGGATAATGGCGCTTGTTTGGATCAATTTTCTGAGGACAACTTCTAGAGGTTTTGCAAGCAACATATAGTCTTTTCTTAAGTTAGATCATCTTGAAGAACTTTTTTGGTTATTAGTGACATTGGATGATTGACTCCCTATTTTAGTTGTGTTTCTCTTGTTATTAGGAGTGTTAGTATTGGGTGTTCCTTAGAGATGCAACACAGGTTGTGCTTTGTTGATAACTTTAGCATTGACTACCCTATCATTGGTGACATTCTTGTTTCTAGACCAATATTTTGATTTATCATAGGACAAATTGGAATTGGTCTCTTTGGTGTTCTTGATTACGCCTTTAAGGATAAGGGATCTTTCTTCTTTTACACCTTGTTCAATAAGTTATTCAAAGCTATCAATGTGTTATGAGTGGAGAGCACACATCATGTCCAAATGACAATTTCCTATAAACATCAAGATCTTATCTTTTTAGTATTTGAAATGAGGATTTTGAATCTATATTCCTCCAAAATTTCAAGAAGGGAAAATTTCACCAATTTTATATTTTGTATTGCAAAGATCCATGATTGTGACCTCACTGATGATGTTTTTGTTTTTGTTTGATAAGATTTGGGGTATGTAATTCTTTAAAAATTTGCGTATATATATTAGATAAATTCACAATAGAATGTTATCTAATCTTAGATAGATATAAGTATATATTGATAATTTATCCTTAGAATATTAAATCTTTATATATATATATTGATCTCAAAATTGATATTATATCAAATCACTTATTTGATATATATCAATATCAATATAATATAAGGATGTCGTGTGAAGGGACATACCTCTTTGTGAGACTATGTGTCTCACAAAGAGTGATGTCTCTTTGTGAGACATTCTTATTATCAAAGTTTTCCAACTTAGCAAATTGCATTGTCGACATATTATTGTTTATCAAAGTCAATCCTCATTATTGACTTGTTAATGTTGATCTTCATATTAACATTGAACATTATACTGGCTGATACATATCAGCCTTCATTCTATTTATTTTCCAAACATATGTTTAATAGATTCATTGTTAATAATGATCCTTATTAAAAATGATAAGTTTGTTACGTTGATAAGAATGAAGTCGATATAAGTATTTTGATGATCATATAAATATGATTATCATTATTGATAATGATAATCACTGTGATATCATTATCAATAATAATTAATCAATATTATAATTCAGATTCATAGTTGATACCATAATCAACATAAAGCAATATCTTGATTTGGTCAATACCATAATCGACTTTTGATAATCAAATCAATAATGTTAAGTTGGTATTGTTATCAACTTTATTAACAATTAAAGTTGATAACAATATCAACTATAACATTGATATTACTTTTACTCATATTAGTTATCAATAATGATAACTATGATAGTTATAACTATCATGGTTATCAAATAATAATAATAATAATAATAGAATGAATCTTAATGAATTCTCTAGTTGATAAGATCATCAAATGTATAATGATAATGTATATAACATATAATTCTCATTCTATCTAAAGAAGGAGATATCAAATGCTTAAGGTTAAAATAATCTGACTGAAGCTACAAACATTAACACTCCCTCTTAGCTAAGGAAGATTAAATCTATCCTTCATTAGATCTACAAGAGAAATATCACCTCGTTGTGATAGTAAGAGAGATGGTGGATTTTCAAATATCAAGTCACATGATGTTCATCAACACTCTCATATGGAAATATATATGATATGTGCATTGGCATCATTTCACATGATTCCTATCATAAAGATATAAAGTTGTGGTATAAGGATATTATTCACACATATTATCCACCATGATAGTTTTAAATATTATGGCTTATCCATAGATATCAAATCACATGATATCTACCATAATTTTTTATTCATCATCATGATATGTCCATGGATATTAAGTCACATGATAAACATCATGATATTGGGTTTACATAAGTGTTTATCCTTTGAAAAGTTGTCACCTTTCAAAGAATATCCTAGGGCCAATAAAGTCATGGAGTCACACACATGACAAGTAGAGTTTATACATTAGATATCTTAATATAAGAATAAATGAATAAATCTTAAATTTAATAATTATATTTCAACCATACCAATTTTCTTATAGAAATGAGAAACTTTTGCCTTGGCTAATGGTATGGTGAGAATGTCTGCAATCTGTTCATTTGTACTTACATGTTCCAATAGAATCACATTTCTACCTACCATATATATGACATGGTGTTATTGAATCTCAATGTGTTTTGATCTATCATGGAATACTAGATTTACTAAGAGTTCTATACAAATCTAGTTATCATAATGAATAATGGTAGGATTCATAGGTTCACCAAACAATTCCACTAAAAGTTTACGAAGCCATACTTCTTCTTTTGTTCTCATGGATGTTGTAATATAGATGGCTTATGTAGAATTTTTTCCCATTGAGAATTGTTTCCAATTGATCCTAAGTTGAAGTAGCACCCAAATGTACTCTTTCTTGTCTATCACACAACCAGCCCAATTTGAATTAGTGTGCCCATGAAAGTTCAAGTCAACATTGGTGTACTTGAGACCATACTTAATTATTCTTCGAGGATACCTCTGAATATGTTTAACTACAAGTAGATGTATCTACTTTGATTCACACATGAAATGACTTAAGGCATTTACAAAATAGTAAATATATGGTCATGTTAACCAAATACATCAAGGATCAAATTATATGTCGGTATAAAGTAAGATCTGTATTTTCTGAGTCAACTATTGTTGTCTTTAGCTTGTGAAAATTTATTTCCATTGGTGTTGTCATGGACTTTGTTGATGTATGTAGCATCGGTCAAATAATTAAAACTGGTTATATGATTATTATGAGAAATGATTTACTATATATATATATATATATATATATATATATATATATAATAATTGATATTATTTTATATATTAATATGCATATATATATATATATATATATATATATATATATATATATATAGTTAATCTATATTTATTCTTATAATAACTATATAGTTAATTAATAAATTAGATTAATGAATAGACATGTCCCATGAAGGGACATGTCTCTTCTTGTCTTTGCCTTGTATATATACAAGAGATAGATGCATTTGGAAAATACATACAATACAAGAAGTGCTATTACATTTTCAATGATCCTAAAAATCTTAACATGGTATCAGAGCCAAGTTGCAAATGTAAGAGAGTAGTTTGTTGATGGTGAATGTGTGACTATCACATAAAATACAGTCTCAATATGAGGACCATATCTCACAAATGCACCATTGGATTTCTCTTACTTTTTGATATGATGGTGATAAACAAATTTAGAAGAATCTCACCAAAGTGATTGGAGAGAAAATGTCACGTTAAAAAGATATAACCAACTATGTACAGGTCTATGCAAAAATATGTAAAAGAGTGAGGTTCCTTCTTTAAAAGCCTAACTGCTTGAAGGGAGATCCAATCAGATTTAAGGTTTTCATAGTGTACAAAACCTTTGGATATTCAAGACAGGTTATGTGAATAATTCTAGATGGAAGCACAAGAAAATTGCATTCAAGGGAGAAAGAACTTAATCTTTACAAATGAATTGATGATTGAGACTAGATGCAGAGGGAGTATGACATTTCAAAATAAGACAAGAGGTTGATACAACAACTTGAGCTTCAGAGGGAGTAGACGGTTTAGTTAACTTGTGAAAATCTTGATCATATTGATTGAGAGGGAGTTCACTATTGAAGGTGAAACACTTCTGAGGTAAACTTGATATAATTGATTATCGTACTAATGAATCATGAATGTTTTTTGGGGGGGGGCTTGTGTAAATCATGAGGAAGTGACGACTGATGAGCCTCTTAAATGGCCATCTTTCTAAGTACTTTCTATTTCTTTTCAGCAGTTTACTTGCAAGTAGATACATGAACTTATGGTTTTATATGTATATTTTATGTGTAAAGACATGAAGTAGGAATGTGGATGATAGAAAGAACATGGTATATTTTCTTGAAACTAATGGATAGAAATGGTAGAATACACTAATTATATATGCTAATGGATGATCATTTTCCTATGCTAAATTTTTTGGTAGTTTCCTTCATGTAGCCATATACCTTGCAAGAGTATTAATTAGAGCTTAACACTTTCTTCCTAACATTAATGATGTGAATATGTATGTATCGAAGGTTGTTTGTGCACTAATCATTTTGTAGGTATTAGTCATGGTGTATTCAAATATCAGCATAGTGGTACTGAAGAATTCAAAGCCAGACATTACTGCAAGATCTTTGCATGAGGAACAAGTCAATATTGTTTCTTGTTAAATGCAGCACGCAAATCTAGTAACCACAATGCACTATATTTTGGGAGGACTTATTATTGTTAAATGCTATTTCTATTATAAGACATTATGAACTTGTAACGATCCTCATTAATTGAGTGATCTTAGATTAGGGAGTAGTTATAGTTTTCCTTTAAATAAGATGACCATTGTAACTCTTTAGAGTTAGTTGATTTTCTAAATAGAAACTAATGTAGTTGTAATACTATTTCAATCCAAGTGTACTTATTTTCCATGAATGAATAGAATGCACAATTTAAGTTTAATCCTTTTATCTTGATTGTGTTTCTATTCACTCATCCAAGGGGGGCCCACTTGGTGAGTGAATTGTTTTTTTAGAGTAGGAATCATTTTCATGCTTACTTAGAAGTGAAGTAGAACTCTATTGTTCCTACAAACACTAGTAACAAAACTAGTATATTGTTCATGCAGCATAGGCGGTTAGAGTAATTCCTATCCATGATTACTCATTTTTCTAGAGTAACTCATTTACTTGTACTAGTATATATTTCTTGAAGCTCAATGAATTTGAATTCCATAAAGTAGTCATGATGACCAAGAGAGTTTGAAGCATATACTTTGCGGATGTCATTTCAAGTTTACATCCCTGGTCGATAATTAAATGAGATTGAATGATCTAATTAGCAACCATTTACGGTGTCCAATCCTAAAATAAGCAGTCCAATGCTATGGGTTTCTAATACAATTGTTTATCCAATCATTTTTGGCATCATTGTCAGGGATGGTGTTAATTCAAACTTATCCTAGTGTTCATGTTCCCAGTTTTCATAGTTTAGAACTTAGTTTTAAGTAAGCATTTTATGCACAGAAGAAGAGACCGCCTTGGGAGATTCCTTCCTCCCAATATCCAAGTTGAACCATTTGATATTTTTAATTTTGAACCTGAGGAACCCCAAGTTGAGAATGAAGAAGAAGAAGAACTATTTGAAAACCCATTTGTTGATGCACAAGAACATATATCTTCACCATCATCCTCTGAATGATCACTAAATTTGAATGACCTTTTTGCTGAACTTGAGTATCAGGACAACCCATTTTCTCTTGTTATCTATCAGCCACAACAACTAGGTCCTCCTCCAAGAATGGCTCAGCCTACCTTTCCTTTCCCCATCCCTACTCAGCATGGTAATCATAATCTGAAAAACATACCTGCCTCTACACTTCCCAAATTTTATGGCTTTATTACTGAAGACCTTGAAACCTTTTTTTTTGACTTTGACATCCTTTGTAGGAGTTATGATTACACAATTGACACCCATAAGTTGAAATTACTTCCATCTACTCTCAAGGAGGCCGCTCTAAGATGGTTCATGGGGTTAGGTGCCAATTCTATAGCAGATTGGGATGTAATGAGAAATATGTTCCTTTCTAAATATAAGGAGTACTATAGGGGTCATTATTTGAAGGGAGATGACATTTTCAAAATGTCACAAAAGGAGGATGAGACCTTAGAAGACTATGTCTCAAGGTTTATATTTAACTTGCAGCACAATACACAACATCAGTTGAATGAGGAGTCACAAAAACATCTTTTCTTAAAAGGTGTAAATGATGAAAGTATTAAGGCATTAGACCTTATGGCAGGTGGAGACATCACTTAGAAGAATTTGGCTAACATAAAGAATATATGTCTAAACTATTGAAGGGCTACTGTGAAGAAAGGTAGAGGAATTAGAGATTTCCCTCATAAGTCTAATGGTTCAGGGGTATCTAAGATGGATTTTTCCAATCTTCTATCTAATTTCAAGCAGGACATCATCAATGATGTTGCCACTCAGGTGGATAGCATGCAAGGAAAAAGAAAGAAGGAGGAGGTAGAATCCATGTTGGTTGAATTCTGCCCTCACTACAAAGAAAGGAAGAGGAACTGTAAGTGCAAAATAGTTGCACCTGTGGACACTAATTCAATTCCCACTGAGTTTAAAGCTATAGATGAGGAGAATGGAGAGGTTCTCTATGTTTCACAAAGGTGACCATCAGCTCAAAGACAAGGTATGCCTCAAGACCCCTTGAATAACTTTGGTTATAATAATAGTAGTCAATGGAAAAACCACAACCCTCAAAATTTTGGCCCTCAAGGACAAAATTGGAATTATAATTGGTCTAACCAATAGCCATAGTATAACTAAGCCTATCAACAATAGCCTTCATTTAACCCATACCAACAACAATATAACAAATATCACTAGCCACATTGGAATAACCAATGGCAACCACATGGTAAATGGAAACAGCAACCTCAGTGGGGACCCAATCAGCCTAATCAGCATCAAGTTATCATGCCTCCACCTTAGTAGTTGTATGGTGAAAATGTGACCACACTTCTATGAATCCTTACATGCAAGAAAACTCAAGAATGAGCCCTCACAAATCGATCCATAGCTCTCTATGCATGGAGTTGCAAGATTTGTAAAATTGCTCTTAGCTAGAGCTATAAACTCATGACCTTGCTAGTCAACCACACAATGAGATATTCCAAATGAATGCAATGCTATGAAAATCTATATGAGAATGCAAATTAATTTTATGAGAATGAAGATGCAATTAAGCTATGAAAATGGAAATGAAAGAGTTACAAACCCTCTAATTAAACTATGTGAGATTAATCTAAAACATGAAAGGAAATGATACCATGATAATGCAACTATGATGCAAGCTAGGATGTGATGTAGATGCAAGATGAATGTCAATGATGCTCCAAATCTTCAAAACTTGGTGCAAGAATATCTCCAAAAGCTTCAATGACTTAGAAAACCTGTAGCATAATAATTCAAGTATGTATGGTGTGTGCAAATGAGGAAGAGAGCTCTTCTTTTATAGGAAGTGAAAAACAATGGACCATGGAGATTAAGAGGCAAAAGACTTAATCAACAATGGAGAAAAAAAGAAGCTTGATCCTTGTGCACAAATATCCTCCAATAGGAAAATAGGAGTTGACTTTATGTCCATATGAGATAAAAAGTGCTTTTTCACTTTTTATAAAATAAGAATAAATGTTTTATTTGTGCAACTTAGGATAAGAGGAAAAGTGGAGATTTTTATTTAAATAAAAGGGGAGGAAATTCCTTTTAATTAAATAAAGGCTTAGGATAAAGTGATTTTATTATTTAATTAAAAGAGATTTTCAATTAATTAAAAGGAGCATGTTCTCTTAATTAAATAAGATTTTTATTTTTATTTTCTTTTAAATTAAATAAGGCTCAAACCTTAGGAAATATTGAATTGATTATGATTTGATCAAGGAAATTGATATTGTTGATATTTGAAAATATTGATTCAGGGATTTGATAAATTGCTAAATGGGGGCCCAAAGTCTAGGTGACCATTTTAGGGTGCATACAGTAGTGAGATATTATGCCTCCACCTCTTGTAGCCAATAATAGCCCTCAGAAACTAACACAAATACCTGTGCAACCAACTACAAATCCTAATAGCAAGTAGCAAGCTTATTCTCTGCAAGTGAATGATATTCATCTAAGATCAAGAACTAAATTGACTACACCTAAGGAGCCTATAATAACTAAAGTTGATAATACTGAGGAAATACCTATGAACCAAACCACTATTGTTCCACCTATTCCTCAATCTATACCAGTATTGAAAAATCTACCTTGTCCATAGAGATTGGTCCAATCAGCACCCCGAAAATAAAATCCTATTGCAGGTGATTTGATTGACCAACTTAAGAAAATGATGGTTCAAATTCCTTTTTTGGATGCCCTTAAATAAGTTCCAATTTATAATAAGGAAATCAAAGAAGCCTTTATTAAGCAACCAGGAAGAAAGGAGAAAGACCCTGACACTGTCCATGTCCTTGGGCAGCTTTCTGATCTCATGTTAGACAAAGTTTTAATACCTAAATACTCTGATCCAAGAAGCCTAGTGGTTACTATTAATATCAATGGTATACAAATACAAAATGTCTTGATTGATCTAGGAACATCCATCAATGTAATGACTAGGGAAGTTTTGTTGAGGCTTAGCATCATCAGTTTAAGGGAAACACCCACAATACTCTAGTTAGCTAATAATTATACTATTAAGCTGGATGGTATGGTAGAAGACATCATTGTAACACTTTATTCCTTGGATTACCCCTCAGATTTCATAATCATGTCCCCCAAAGCCACTTTAGGAGGATATACATTAATCCTAGGAAGACCTTGGATGGACACAGTAGATGCTTGCATTGCATGTCACTCATGAAAAATGAAAATATCTAATGGGATAAGTACCAAGAAACTAACTCTATATTCTCCATCCAAACCCCAAGTTGAACTTGACCATGTTATCTGGCTAGATCTAGGTGATACTACCCTTGAATAAAATTCAGTGCAACAACTCATGGTTATTGAAAGAGATCCATTTATGGTCTCACAAGAAGAAGATGACATGCTAGTGGAAATTCTCACCAATCAGTATGGCTCTAAAGCATCTACTTGTGCTATCCCTAATTGTTCCCTCCAAACCATACTGCCCAAGGAAACATTACCTAAGTTTCCTGCAGCATTTGATTACCTCCATACCTTGTTACCTCATGAGATAAAGTCACCATCATTTGTAGAAATTATGATGCTGGATAAATTAAAAAGAGTTGAAATTACCTTAGGCAGGGAGTTGAATGTCAATAAGAATCTCACTACATCTCAGATGACCAGTCTTCTCCAACTTTTGCAAGAAAGTCAGAAAGCCTTTGCATGGGACTATACCGATATGAAGGGGTTAAACCCTAAACTTTGCAACCATACGATTTACATAAGTCATGAGTTCAAGCCAATTAGACAAGCCTAGATAATAATTAATCCTACTTTGAGAGATATAGTGAAGACAAAGTTACAAAAACTCCTTAGTGTTGGTTTTATATATCCTATTTTTGATAGCCAGTGGGTTTCTCCTTTAGTGATTGTTCCAAAGAAAGGAGGGAAATAGAGAGTTTGTGTGGACTATAGGGACCTTAACAAAGCCACTAAAAAGGATCACTTTCTATTACCTTTCATTGATCAAGTACTTGACAATCTCGCTGGTAAAAACTATTTCTCATTTCTAGATGGCTTCAGTGGCTATAACCAAATCTAGATATCACCAAAAGACTAGGATAAGATGACATTCACCTATTCTTGGGGAACATTTTCTTATTCAGTCTTACCATTTGGATAGTGCAATGCACCTGCTACTTTCCAAAGAGCAGTAATCAGTATTTTCTCTGACATTTCTACTGACTGTGTTGAAACATATATGGATGACTTCACTACATATGGAACTACATTTGAGGAGGTGCAAGCTAACTTGGAGAAAGTTCTCAAAAGATGTAAGGAATATAACCTCTCCCTTAATAGTGAGAAGTGCTACATGATGATGGAAGAGGGAGTTATTTTAGGACATTACCTTTCATCCTTTGGCATTCAAGTTGATCCTGCAAAGATTGCAGTCATCAGTACACTTCCAACACTAGTCAAATAGAAGGATGTCAAGAGTTTTCTTGGTCGCACTAGTTAATATAGGATGTTCATCAAAGACTTCAGCCAAATTATAGCCCCATTGTACACCCTATTGAAGAAAGAAGTGGATTTTTAATGGACAAATAACTTTGAATTGTCATTTCAGCAGCTAAAAGATGTTATGACAAAAATGCCTATCCTCAGAGGACCTGACTAGAAGCTACCATTTCATATTCACATTGATGCATCTGACTATGCCATTGGAGTAGTGTTAGGAAAAAAGGAAGGTACAGTTGAGCATGTTATTTATTATATTAGGAAAAACTTACAAGGATCTGAAATGAACTATACTATTATTGAAAAAGAATTGCTAGCAGTAATATATGCCGTCAATAAATTCAGGCATTACATCACTAGTTATGAAGTATTTGTATACACTGATCATTTGGCCATCAAATAATTGATTAACAAGCCTTCCATCATTGGTCGATTGGCAAGATGGTTACTCCTTATGTAGGAGTTTGATGTGAAAATCATTGATAAACTAGGCAAGGCTAACATGGTGGCTGAATTCTTATCTAGATTACAAGTTCTAGATGATCCTACAATAATTGATGATAGCTTCCCTGATGAACACCTATTCTCCATTGATACTTTCAACCCATGGTATGCTAACATAGAAAATTACCTTGCTACAAGAAGGACACCACCTCATTTCTCACCTAAAGAATGTTGACTTCTGGTTGAGAAAAGTTTCAATTTCTAATGGATCTAAGGATTTTTTTTCTACACGGGTCTTGATCAGGTCACTAGAAGACATGTTTGAGAGGATGAAACTTATGACATTCTTAGAGCTTGTCATGATGAACTGTGTACTGACCATTTTTAACAAAAAGGATAGTATACAAAATCTTAACAACTGGATACTATTGGCCTACCCTACATAAGGATGCAGCTAAGCATACAAGGCACTGTGACAAATACCAACATATGGGACATCCAACTAAGTCAAATGAAATTCCCTTGCAGCCTCAGGTAGTGGTGACACCATTTGACAAATGGGGTATCAATTTTGTTCGACCCACCAAGCCATCTTCACATGGTAAGTCATATATCTTAGTGTGTACTTACTATGCCACAAAATGGGTAGAAGCTAAAGTAATGAGGCATGTCATAGATCATAAAGTGGCAGAATTTCTATATGAATATATCTTCACTATATTTAGAGTACCTCATGAGATAGTCATAGATCAAGGTCCATAATTTACCTCTAATCTTATTACAGAATTGATGCATGAATACATGGTGAGACATGGTAAATCTTCACCGTACCATCCCCAGGCCAATGGACAAGCAGAGATAAAAAATTAGCAAATTGAAGCCATCCTAACCAAAAACATTGTTGTTCATAAGAAGGATTGGGCTACTCACCTTCTTGAAGCCATTTGGAATTACCACATAACATGGAAAAAAACAACTGGTTTTACCCCTTTTGAGTTGGTTTATGGAAAAGCTACATCTATACCTATTGAGTTTCAACATAAGACTCTCAGGATGACATTGGAATTAGACATTAACCTTACCAGAGCATAGGAGGAGCAGCTATTATAGTTGACTGGGTTAGATGAGTATCAAAAATTTGCACTTCACAATACTGAATTGATCCAGAAGAAAAGGAAGAGGTGGCACGACAAGATCATCAAGGAAAATAAATTTTCAATTGGTGATTGGGTACTGCTATATGACTCACGCTACCAGCATACCCTAGGTAAATTTTAGACAAGGTGGCTAGGACCTTATGAGATAGTCTCAGTGTTTGAAAATGGAGCAATTTAGCTATCTTCTATTGATCCCATACAGTTCAAATTGCTTGTCAATGGTCATTGACTCAAGATTTATCACAAACCAGTGAGTCACAAAGACTTCCTACAGTAGTTCCAGTAACATGATGACAACAACACTCCTGCAACAAAAGTATCTGGTTGTTCCACCCAAATTTCCACTAATCCTTGATTTCCATCAAGGACTCCATAATAAACATTTCACTTTATGTGAAATTATTTCTCCATAATAAAATTCACCTCACCTCCTCTTTCTATCATTGTTCTGTGTCATTGTATCACTCCATCAGTGCATGTCATATTTCATAACACTCTTCTTGCAGTGCTTACTAGGTTCATGACACATACCTTTGTACATATTTTATTTTATTCATTTTTATTAGGATTGCATGTTGTTTTGATTTTTACTCTTGCACGTCTTGGCCTAGTGGGACCCATGCCTTAAACTTAGTTGGGGGGAGGGGAATATTCCATATTTTTGAAAACTTAAAATTAGCATGTAAAGAATGAAAATATATTTCTTATCTTTTCAAGATGACTGACGTCATGTGTTAAATAGTCTATCATTCCATAATTGCATCATCATAATTGAAATTAATTAAAAGATATTAAAATCTGAAGTTTAATTTATGATGATATGTTTGTGTCGTGTTCGGGGTGGTAGGCCTTGACCCGAATGAAAGTATTATGAGATATCATGCATTAAAATGCTTTTAATTGCCTAGAGTAAATAAAATTTTGTACTCCATTGTTCTCGTCTGCAACACTTTGAGTCTATAACATTTTGAATCTTTATTTTCCATTTTAGTGCTTATGTAAAAAGCTTCTGCAAAAAAATTTTGTTTATAGCAATGGGGGGTGATCTTCATAGGCATGAGCCAACTGATCACAGATTTTTACTAAGAGATGCATCCAACTGTGAAATGTTTCGAAGAAAAGGTTTGTTGAATTATTGTCTGAGCCTCCAAGGTTTTGATGAGGAAATTTCTCTGTAGTTTTTAAATACTCTGCAGAATGGGTTTGCAGTGGTAAAAGGGTTGAGAATTGAATTCATAGAAGACATTGTGGTGGAAGTGATTGGATTGCCATAGGAAGGAGAAAAGTGGACTAAGGACCTTAATTTACATTCAGTAAGGGCATATTTCACCTTGCATGGTGACCCACAGTTAGACATTGACAAGAAGCAAGGCACTTCAAGGGTGTCATTGCCCTTGGACTATATCCAGCCAGCTATATTTATCATTCAGTATTTTACTTATGAAATGCACTACAAATATCTACACAATTTGCATTTCAAAATCTTGAGCCATCTCCGCCACGATAACAGACCGATAAATTTACCTAACTTCTTGTTTAATATTGTGAAGAAAGAAGCTTCTTTAGTTCAGTTAGGAAAAGATCAATCAATTTCTCATCATTGCTTAATTAAGTTAATTGTGGAAAGAGGATTGAATAAGAAAATGATTGGGACTTGGGATGAATTTTTAAAAATGGATGAAATAGATCCTAGAATGGTCGGCCCTAGAGGCCAGGGTGTAGGGAGAATAGAAAACATAGCCACTAGAGTTTGTAAAGTAATTCAAAGAACGTGAACCATTCCTGAAGCTTCTTCCTCTACCCCTAAACCATCTAGGAAGAGAGCTTGTGATATTTGTACTCTTATTTCCAATTTCCAGTAGAAAGAAAAATAAAAGCAAGAAAACTTATGATAATCCTGAAACCCCACCTTCTGTAAGAACTAGATCTGCCTCTAGGAAGGGGAAAGATAAAATCTTGGATACAAAAGAGGAAATGCCAGAATAGCAGCCTAGCAATGAGAATAATAGTGACAAAGCCAATGAAACCTTACCCTCACATGAGGAAGAAACACTAGAAAAACCTCTTGTAGCAGCTACAAAGGAAGTGTCTACCAACAGGAGGAAATGCAAGAATCCTCCATGCTCTTCCAAAACTACTGCTAGAAGAAGTGTAAGGATTTCTACAAACAACAAGAATGTTGAGTCTCCTATTCAAAAAGTTAATATAGAATCATCTGAATCTATGGAGAGATCCTCTTATGAGGCAATGTTTCAAGAAAATGTAGACAGTGATACTATGTTCCACAATCGGAATCTAGAAGCAGAATTTAACCCTAATGTTGACTATATCCTCATCAATAGTAATGAAGATTCTAAAGAGGCCAAGGATTTTGCTAACAACTTTGTAAGGAAAGATAATCTTGATGATGCAGAAGATTTACCTTCTGATGAATTCCTTGAACTCAATAAGGATTTTATTGAAGATGTGATAGAACAAATTAACAAGGATGGGTTAGATACACTGGCTAGAGCATTTGAATCCTTTCAAGGGGATAATGCAGTAAAGACTCTTGTTGTGTGGATAGGAAAATCCTCCACATGGGGAAACATAGTAAAAACCCCTCAGCTTGCATTAGGGTGGACTAAAATTTTCAATCAAGAACCCATGCCACCACCAGACCTATCTACACCCCTAACTACAGGGTTGACTTTGTATCAACAATTTTTATGGGAAAGGGCACATTAGAAGATAGAAAAATAAAAATTGAAATGTACCATTAATGAGCAAGCTCATCATTTAGAATAGAAAATAGATCAAATTGAAGTTTTGAAAAGAAGGGTTGATCAGAGAACTAAATTGATTCCAGAAGTCATGGCATGTAGATCGTTGTCTCTGGTGTATGCTTTGTTCCTTAAGGAAAAATTTATTAATTTGAAATTGATAAGAATTGTGGAAGGACTAAATCCCTCTATTTCAACACTTCATGAGTTTTATGATGTGTTTCAATCAGCTCCAATGTCCTTAAAGAATTTATTATGTGAATTATATTTGCATAACCTTGCTATACCAGATGATAGGGACTAGAATTCAATCCTTTATGTTGAGGGTGTCCAATTAAGAGTAGTAATGTCTTGGATACAAAATGAGATAAGTAGGAAACATCAAAATTTACATTATAGGAACACTAGGATGGAGACACCATTGCTTATGAGACCCAACATTCAACATTCCAGATAAACTTTTCTTGATTGGCTTTCATTTACAGTGAATCCAAGTGGAGCCAATAAGGTTTACCCAATCAGAGAGAAAGCTTATACAGATTGGTATCACCATTCAGCTTATGATATTGCAGCTGCAATAACTTCTTATAGGCAGAGATGGACAAGCATGTCACATGACATAAATGCCAGAGAACCCCACTCTCTACAAAATCTGGCCCTTGCTACAAGACAAGCTCCATGGTACATCATGTTGGGCAAGGCAATGCTTAATTATTGGTTTCCGTTATGATTTCAACCTCCTATTCTCCTACAGCCACTATTAGCAATGAATGAAAATGTTGAAGATCATGATATGGCTAAATAAGTTCAATAATGGGAAAGACTTAGGGAGAACCATAGATACTTTAATTATGTTGATGATGAGCTAGGGGAGAAGACTACTAGTGACTTGAGGCTGAGGGTCAGGATCTGTAACTTCATGATTGTTGGAGACCAGCAATAGGGTAGTTGAGGGGAATGATGAGCCTCTTAAATGGCCATCTTTCTAAGTACTTTCTATTTCTTTTCATCAATTTACTTGCAAGCAGATACATGAACTTATGGTTTTATATGTATATTTTATATGTGTAAAGACATGAAGTAGGAATGTGGATGATAGAAAGAACATGGTATATTTTCTTGAAACTAATAGATAGAAATGGTAGAATATAGTAATTACATATGCTAATGAATGATCCTTTGCCTATGCTATGTTTTTGGGTTGTTTCCTTCCTGTATCCATACGCCTTGCAAGAGTATTAATTAGAGTTTAACACTTTATTCCTAATATTAATGATATGAATATGTATGTATCGAAGGTTGTGTGTGCATTAATCATTTTGCTAGTAGTAGTCATCGCATATTTAAAGCTCAGCATAGTGGTGCTGAAGAATTCAAAGACAGTCATTGTTGCAAGATCTTCACATGAGGAACAACTCAATACCATTTCCTATTAAATGCAGCATGCAAATCTATTACCCACAATGCACTATATTCTAGGAGGACTTATTCTTGATAAATATTATTTCTATTATAAGATATTATGAACTTGTAACAATCCTCATTAATGGAGTGATCTTAGATTTATGGAGCAGTTATAGTTTTCCTTTAAATAAGATGATCATTGTAACTCTTTAGAGTTAGTCAATTTTATGAATAGAAACTATTGTAGTTGTAATACTGTTTCAATCCAAGTGTACTTATTTTCCATGAATGAATAGAATGCACAGTTTGAGTTCAATCCTTTTATCTTGATTGTGTTTCTATTCACTCATCCAAGGGGGCCCACTTGGTGAGTGAATTGATTTGTTAGAGTAGGAATTATTTTCATGCTTACTTAGAAGTGAAGTAGAACTCTAATGTTCATGTAGCCACTAGTTACAGAACTAGCAGACTTTTCCAGTAGCATAGGTGGTTAGATTAATTCCTATCCATGATTACTTGTTTTTCTAGAGTAACTCATTTACTTATACTAGCATATATTTCCTAAAGCTCAATGCATTTGAATTCCATAAAGTAGTCGTGACAACCAAGAGAGTTTAAAGAAAATACTTTGAGGATGCCATTTCAAGTTTACATCCCTGGTCGATAATTAAATGAGCCTAAATTATCTAATTAGTGTGATAGCTTAATGTTGACCTCTTACTTAGCCATACACTTCAACATAGTCATTATTCACCAACTGCAAACAAGAACAAATATGAGATTATGCATCTTTCCTGTCTAGATGATTTGACCTATTGCCTCCTATCTAGGTAGGGTTTAGGATCTCTCTCAGAATCGAGAGTCTAGCAACCATAGACTAGCACTAGTATGAAGGATTTATGAATTTAATCTAGAAATCAATATGCAAGATTAATCTAAAATGAGTATGCATTTAATCTAGAAATGATAAGAAATGAGCATTAATCTAAGAAATGAAATATGCAATTAATCTAACAACTTTGAAAGAAAACTAGATTAAGAAGTGAAGTGCATATTTAAGCTAAACATGATATTACTCTAAGATGATTATCAAATCAATAATGTAAATGAAATCTTTGAATGTAAACAAGAAGCAATGAGAATGCGATGACACTTCATTGCTCGAAAATTAGGATCCTTTGAATGAGGAATGAGGGTTCTTTTATAGAGTCGTAGGTTCAATCGACAGTCAAGATTAAATCAGACAAATGGTGGAGATTGAATGAGAGTTTAGTTCAAAATAGAAAGTTTCCTGTAAAGAGGCAGTCAAATTTTTTCTTTTGCCTGTGTGGAGCTTTTAACTATTTTATTCCCCTTTTGGATTTTTAATTAACTCAAAGTTTCCTTTTCTAAACTGAAGAGAAGATTTTTTTGGAGAGAATATTTGATTAAATAATACAATATTGCCTCATAAGTGGATTTTCTCAATTATTTGAATAATTAAATTCATTTATTGAGATGAGGATATTTATTTAATTCCTTTTTCATGTGTTTTAGCTAAAATGCGGTGGATTTAATTTAATTAAAGTGCTAATACTTTTATAATTAAATTAATAAATCATAGGCTTTATTTAGCCAATTTTTAGTCATTATTTAGGAATTAAATATGATATGTTATTGATGCAGATTTAAGGTTTTCTGCATTTGACACTCAGTCAAGTAAAGTCAATTAGAAGACAAAATTTCCTAGTACAATAGGACTTTGATGATTTAGAAATTGATAGAATGAGACTAAATGCAACAAAATTGGTTAGGATTGCAAGATGTCAATTTTGGGGTATTACATTTTGCCCCTCTTTGAATTCATGTGCAAGCAGCGCATTGATTCAAAGAATAGTCCGATGTGACAATTGATGAGGTTTTCATGATTATCTCCAAAATGAAGCTTAATCCTTAGATGTCGAGGTTAGATTGCCAAGACATCGATCAGATCGAGTTGTAGAACCATCTCCAAAATGAAGCTTGATTCTCTGAAGTCTAGGTTAGATTGCAAAGACATCTCGATCGGATTATCACTTTTAGTAAGACTGTCCCTAGAATGAGGCTTAATCTTTAGGAGTCAAGGTTAGATTGCCTCGATACCCATCAACTAACTGATAACTGATGCAGATTTTTAAGACTATCTCCAGAACAAAGCTTAGTCCTCCGAGACTCAGGTTAGATTTCCCAAATACAGGTCAAAAAGAGCTTTCAAGAGCCATTTTCATAATGAAGCTTGACTTTTAGGGATTGAGATTAGATTTGCCCAATACGTAAATATATTTCGAGACCCATCTCTAGAATGAAGCTTGACATTTAGGAATCAGGGTTAAATTGCCCCAATACCTACTAAATATTTTGAGGACCATCTCTAGAATGAAGCTTGATTCCCAGGAATCCAAGTTAGATCGCTCAGATACCTAAAGATATTTTGAGAACCATCTCCAGAAAAAAGCTTGATCCTCAGGGATCTAAGTTATATTTCTTAGATACCTAGCAGTACGATGACAAGATATAAGGCACAGAGATGCCCCTAGTGATTTAGGATCATGGAACATCCAATTTTGATCGTGAGGTACAAAAAACTTAAGATACCCCAAGTGATGAGATGGCCCTAGTGATGAGGACTTTTTTATTTAGATCGGATTTATTCAAGACTGATAAAATTCAATGATGCAATCATCCTACCTCCTTAGGAGAAAAATTGAAAGATGATACATCATAAAGGTGATTGACAATAATAGGTTGTAGATAGAGATAGAATCAGAGGTTGAGAAGAACTCAAAATAGATGACGGAAGAATTGAGAAGATTCAAAAGTGATCTGGAGTGATTTGGACATCATGTTGACCAAGTTTGACCAAGGTTGATCATAATTAACCAAAGTTGACTTTTGATGAAACAAAGATGAACAAGTCAAGAAAATGATGATGAGATGTGATTCTATCAAGAATACGACATCAAAAGGTTGACCGCACAAGTGTCCAATCATGTCAGTCCAAGAAATTTTAAAATGCTATTTTGAGCTATCTAGGAGTGTCAAATTTCAATTACAATCCTAAAAATGGATTCAAAGTGGTCAATTTAGGTAAGGGTGAATTTTTCATGCAAAACGGAGAACTTTTGAAAATTAGGTAAAAACCTATATAAGGCCCAAAAGAGTCATTTTCAAATAATTTGAAACTTTTGACTTTTTGAGAAAAGAGAGCTCTGAGAGAAGATGCAAGGTGTTCCAGTGAAATCACATAGGTTTGAGCACTCTTAACATCATAGTCAGTCGACAATGTATGACCCACCTGTGAGTAATCGATAACTTAGCATGTATTTCAATTTCATAATGCTTTTGAGTAGACTTAGATAGAATCTTAGGTCAGTTTAGGAACTTTCTCATAAGAACTCGCACAAGGAAATGGGTTTTTCACACCGACTGATGAGGAGTCTCCCATGAGAATTTACAAAAATAGTACTTCCTTGCGTAAGGCTCTCCACAGGCTCGTGTGAAATGGACCCAAGGCTCACGCGAAAAACCCTTTGTAGGGATGATCCCTTGTGAAAACTAAAGCACAGGCTTGTATGATAGAGAAATCTCATGCAAGATTCCTACTTCCTCATGCGGGAATCTGCAGTAGAGAACCCAAAATTTGTAAACCAGATTTTGAGAAAACAAGCCAAGTAGATCATCAGATAGCTAGTTTTAGGATAGGTTCATAGCTTCAATTCTTTTTTTGCTTTGAGAATCATTATGATTGAGATATTGATCATGTGTTGTCACTTGCATTACAAGTTGACTTCTTAGACATTGTGTTTCGATCTCACCACCTAGTCATCGATGAGCTAGTGCAATGGCTAGATGATGCAGAGTCTGCCCATATAGATGGATTAGGACTATCATACCTACGTGATGTACCCAACATTCAGGTGAATCATGGATTATTGGGTGCACTCATCGAGTGTTTCCATTCATAAAAAAATAAATTTCACTTGCATCAGAGAGAGATAATGGTGACACCAGAGGACATCTACCAAATCCTCAGAGCCATTCCATGGGTCGTGCATGGAGTACGATACATAGTCGAGAGTGGGCACTGTAGCACTATGGATGATCTTCCAAGATGATTTAGTGATGGGATGGGTGATCCCCTGGGAGGATATGATCAAAGACTATGGTCCTAAGCACTGATTAATAGTTATATTAGCAAAAATTTTGGGCTGCTATTCAATGCTAGACAGAGGTCAGTACGGACTGGAGTGTGGCTGGGTTGAATGTTAGAGTAGTTGTCCCTGAGATATGGATGGGGCTGGTGGATGCTAGCACAGATGTATCATTAGAGGCATGAGATCATGTATTGGGATTCTCAAAGCATGGTAGCAAGACTCTTTGTACTTTAGATATGGGCCTAGGAGCATCTTCCCATTTGCAGGCCAGTGTTCTAGGACACCAGACAACCCTTGGAGCCATACATTTATAGGTACGGTAGCCCTATGACTCAGCCAGTGCTGCATAAGACTGAGCAGTGGCAGGCTCAGTTGGATGACATGGTTGTAGTTACATGGCAGACGTGGATAGGTACAAAGGTCTAGAATGATGCCAGACATGAGCTTTAGTATATGTTTTGTTCACATCCTCTGATCAGTCTTACCAAATCTATCATTGAGAACTTTCCATTATCATGGCTCTTGTGGCAGTTTGGTAGGCCATGGGACGTATCCCCAGAGTACTACTCTTACACCTTCTTTTTCGATGAGGTGAAGAAGGAGTGGTCAGTGAGGCTAGATCAAGGTCGATCGATTATCGAGGCATGGGTAGCACCAGCCTGATGGGACTATATGGTGGTAGTGGAAAATGGGGCATGACATCAGCATATCAAGATCATTTAGTGGCACATCCATTTCCCTAGTTTATAGATCCAGTTGGCATGAGCCAGTGGGTACAGTAGGTGGTGTAGTAGTAGGCAGCTCAGCTTCCACCATAGTAGTAGGTGGCACAGCAGCAAGTACCCCAACCACCGCTACAGCAGCAGCAATATCAGCAATAGATACCTCAATAAAGGGTGACACAGGTGTCCATCCCCACTTAGTGGATGAGAGTAGATCTAGGGGTAGGCAGTAGTGGTACACAGGAGAGATCTACACAATAGAGGATGGAGGAGATACCATAGTAGACTCCTGAGGAGACACGGGATGAGGTTATGTAGGATTAGGCCATATAGGGTTCCCCTCTAGGAGATGCAATCACACAGTTGCAAGATGCCCTACGAAGGAGTTGAGATAGGGTTCGACAGGTACGAGGGGGGTGAGTGATCTCCACATATAGGTCACCATGTGAGATACTCAGGTAGCAAAGAGAGATAGGGAGATCAAGGAGCTGCAGGAGGAGCTGGTGAGGTCTTAGATAAAGACTCGATATGAGGTTACATAGGCAGTGTATTATTATGCAGCTTACATTGGTGCAGTTCCTAAGCTAGTGGACCAGGTGCCACAATTTTTAGAGTATGCCAGAGCACCAGAGATAGCACAGGGACCCCCTCCATAGGCACTACCTCAGCCAGATATGCCTCCTCCTCCACCTCCTTCAAGTGGTGATGGCTAGAGCTAGTTTTAGCATTTTGATTGATTTGATGTATAGACATCCTTGTATTGTAGCCCATTTTTGATACACTGTGCTCGAGTAGCACCATTTTTGTACTCACATTCTTTAGATATATGTGTGTGTGTGTGTGTGTGTGTGTGTGTGTGTGTGTGTGTGTGTGTGTGTGAGCTTGGTTCATTTTGGTATCATTGTACATGTCATTTATTTCTTTGGATGTTTTATGCTTTACGTGATGTATCCTAAATGACTAGATGAGTAGATGTATGACATGTATGAAAATGTAAATGAATATGCACACATTTTATGTTATGTATGTATGCAATGGAAAATGCAATGATAGATAGTAAATGGATAGATGTAATGCATGTTTTGATTTATGCCTATAATGAATGCACATGTATATGAATGTGTAGATGTATATATATGCCAATGATATATGATAATGCACTTTATGGACACAATGTAGGAAATGTGTGGTACTAACATCTCATGTAGGATATCACAACATATGATAGGTACTAACCAAAATAACATTCTTGAAGATCGGGAGTGAGGATCGAACACTTGTGCAGTCATGACGAACTTGGGATGTGAGATGAGAACCCTCATACAAATCCAGGAGAATACAATGAAATGAGTCTCAAAGCACTGTCACAAATGCAAACCTAGAATGTGAATGCAAGCCTAAGCTAGATGCAATCCATAGGACTGAGTTGTTGGACCCATTAGATATTT
This sequence comes from Chamaecyparis obtusa, assembly GCA_027943335.1. Lineage (NCBI taxonomy): Eukaryota > Viridiplantae > Streptophyta > Pinopsida > Cupressales > Cupressaceae > Chamaecyparis > Chamaecyparis obtusa. The sequence continues at coordinate 356,791 of BSBK01001135.1, forward strand.
ATCATCATAGAGCTTTTATTATATGATAGTCATAGGATGTCATACAACCCTCACTGATATGACAATCATGAGAATATGAATATGACATTAGTCAAACATATGTTGAAATGAGGTGTAAGCATTAAGGCACAAGAAGCCAAAATAACCTGAACACCTATTCCTTTTGATTTAGCAAGTTAACATAAGCATCAGAGCATAGTTGCTAAGATGACCTAAATGTTGCTTATGTATAAACACACAAAAGTTCCTTCTTTTGCTAAGTGATTGAGAAGCATAATAAGGATGCTCCCAGTGGCCCTTACATTCACTTCATAGGGTGAGCATTTGAAAGTTCACTTGTAGTAGAAAGAAGTCACCCAAACATACAAGGAGAAGAACCAACCTCACTAAAGTTTCCATATAAAAGGAGTCAAGGTACACATGGCCATCTAACACGAGATAGAGGCTCTCATAGTGGACAACCATTTTGTATGGATTCCTTGGATCATTGGAACTAAACTAGCAAATAGAAAGCAAAGAAAAGATCATGCCCCCAGTCTTCGCATCTCTCAATTAGGATAGACATCGTTGATTTTCTCAAGGAGGAATGATGAAGTGAAAAAGACAAGCATAAAAAAGAAAATCTAATCATGTCTCAGAGAGTCACAAGTTCAATTTCAGTGTCAGAGGATTGATGTTGGATCGGAAGTATATATTGTATGCAAAAAGTCTCAACAGGATGATGATAGTAGACAGACATAGTGAGAACCACTGGTAACTAACGTGAGAGATAGTCTTAAGGAGAGATCATAGTGCTAACTAAGTATCAGCAGGTAGATGCAGTGAGAATCACTAGTGACTAATACAAGGAATATCCTTGAAGAGAGAGATCTTAGGACTAGCTAGGCATTAGTAGGCAGATGTAGTGAGAACCACTGGTGACTGATGTACAAGAGATCCTCAAGGAGAGAGACCTAATAGCTAAGCATCAGTAGGAAAATGCAATGAGAATCACTGGTGACTGATACCAGGAAGATCCTCAAAGAGAGAGATCTAATAGCTAAGCATCAGTAGGCAGATGTAGTGAGAACCACTAGTGACTGATGCATAGGATATTCTCTAAAAATGATAGGATAGTGCCCCCTAGAGTAGGAAGGGTGCCCCTAAGTGTGACCTATTTCAATCCATGTAGAGTTGAGCATAATCTCAAAGGTAACTGAGAGCAAGTGCATGAGCTAGCAAACTAAAAGCAGGAAAGAAGGAAAGCAATTGTACAGAGCCAAGTGGTGTTGCGATAGATATGGCATTGCCGAACAAGAGGTGCATGTTTACCAAGTTTTCACTGTCTTGGCAGAATTTTATTGCTTTTGCTACCATAATGCCTATTTACCAAGTTTTCATCAATGGCACATTGTGTTTTTTTTCAATTTTTTTTGTATGTTCATTTTTTGATTTTTTTTGTATTTTTCAATTTTTTAATTTTTTTGTATTTTTTAATTTTTTAATTTTTTTGGTTGATGCATCAAAGCACCTATTTACCAGGTTTTCACTAAGATGATCATTTTTTTAGGACTTTTTGCAATTTTTAGGATTTTCTCAAGGTATATGTATGTACATGGAGTATTTTGAAGATGTCTCAGCTGTAGAATCACTTCAAGTGCAGAGCATTGATCAACTCTTTGAGTTGTACTCCTTCAGTAGTAGAGAGTTGATAGGCACCAGACCCAAATGCTACAATGAGAATATACGAACCAAGCCAATTTGGTTCAAAATTTCCTTTCTAGATCTGTTGTTGTTGATTCTTAGGGTTTTCTCTCAGGATGAGATCACCCACTTGGAAGTCCCTTGGTCTGACCTTCTTTTTGTAACTCTTGGACATCCTCTTCTGATATGCTCAAAGATGATCAAATGCCACTTTTAAAGGTTCATCTAGTAGTTCCATCTCTTTTAGCCAAGACATTCTAATATCATCATCAGTAGTGAGGCCCTTCAAAGAGACTCATAAAGTGGGAATCTCAACCTCAATCGGTAGCACAGCATCCACTCCGTAAACCAAGGCAAAGGGAGTGGCCCCTATCGGTGTTATTATACTTATGTAGTAAGCCCATAGAGCTAGATTGATCTAGAGATGCCAATCTCATCCAGATTTGTGAACCGTACGATGCATGATTTTTAGGATTGCCTTGTTGGATGCTTCTTCTTGTCCATTACCTTGGGGATAATAGATGGAAGACCAATGCTGAGTGATTTTGAACTTAGAGAAAAGCTCTTTCAGATCCTTGTTCTTAAACTTCCCCCCATTGTCAGTGATGATTGAGGAGGGTACACCATACCTACAGATGATGTAATTTAGTATAAATATGGCTACAAATTTGCCATTTTCTATGGTCAGAGGGACTGCCTCGACCCACTTAGTGAAATAGTCTATAGCAATGATAATGAGCTTGTGTCCATTTGATGAAGAAGGATGAATCTGACCCACCAAATCAAAGGCACATTACTGAAATGGCCAGAAAGTGATGAATGGAATTAGCTCCTTGGCGGGAGCATGAATCAGATTCCCATGAAGTTGACACTATTTGCAAGCCTTGGCATATTTTGTAGCTTCCTTCTCCATATCTAGCCAATAGTAACCAGCTCTAATAAGTTTACGAGCCAGTGTCAGGCCACTCGAGTGAGATCCACAGATGCCTTCATGCACCTCATCTAATGCATGCTTAGACTCGTTGGGTTCTAAACACCTAAGGAGGGTACCATCTAGACCTCACCTATACAAGTCATTAGCTATGATAACATACCATGAAGCACTACGGATTAGGTGATGTTTCTCATTCTGGGTGTAAGTATCTAGAACAATCTGGTAATGGAGGTAGGAATAGATATGGTGGTAGTGGGGTGAATCATGTCCAATGACTGAACAGATCATCCTAGATTTAGGGGTGTCATAGGCTAGGTAGTGTAACGTGTCCACTAGGAATTCATGTCGTAATTCATTCTCTGGTATCTATAACATGGAAGCAAGAGTATCCATGGAATCAACCACTTTGTTATTTGCCCATGGAATTTGTTGGAAGGTGATATGTGTAAAGTATTTTCTCAAATCATCAACCATCCATTTGTAAGGATCCAGTTTGTCATCTTTCATTTGATAGATGTCATTGACCTGATTGATGACCTACACCTGACCCATGTTGGGTGAATGATCCATCAAAGAACATAGTCCATGTCTGATGTGTGAGAAGCATTATGGACTCATATGGGAATTCAATGTTCAATGTTGGTGATCTGTGAGAGGTGCCTCTGCCAACTAATATTTGATCACTTTCCCTTTGATGGCCTTTCTCTCTACATACTCAATGTCAAATTTACTGAGAATCATGACCCATTTTTCCAATCTACCTATGAGGGAGGCTTTGCTGAGTAAATACTTTAGAGGATCAATCTTAGCAATGAGTACTGTAGTGTGAGCAAGCATGTAGTGCCTTAGTTTTTGTGAAGCAAACACCACTGCTAAGCAAGCTTTCTCTATGACAGAGTAGTTTTATTTATATAAAACTAGAGTTCTACTAATGTAATAAATAGCTCTTTCTTTGTTATTCTAATCTTCTTGAGCCAGTAAAACACCTAGTGACGTGTTTGTAGTAGATATGTAGAGAATGAGTGGCTTCCCATGAATAGGAGGCATCAATATTGGTGGATTAGCAAGATACGGCTTGATCTTTTTGAGCCCTTTGTCACAGTCTTCATTCCATTCGTAGGTCACACCTTTATGTAAAGTCTTGGTGAATGGTTGTGACTTGTCAGCCAATTGTGCAATGAAGCACTGAATGGATTATAGTCTACCCTAAAGTCCTCTCATCTGACTGATGTTCTTTGGTGGAGACATTTCCATGATGGCTTGAACCTTTTCAAGATTTACCTCTATGCCTTTCACCCATATGATGTAACCCAGTAGCTTTCCAGATGTAACACCGAATGCATATTTCTTTAGATCGAGCCTTAGACTGAATTGTTCCATCTAATCTAGTATGGGACCTAGATCTGCTAGGTGTTCCTTCCATTGCATACTCTTAGCTAATGTGTCATCCACATAGTCTTCCATCATTTTGTGCATCATGTCATGAAAGATAATGGTAACAGCTCTTTGATATGTGGCTCTGACATTTTTAAGTCTGAAGGGCATGACATTCCAATAGAAAGTTCCCCAAGCACATGTGAAGGTAGTTTTCTCTTGGTCTTTCAGTGTGATTTTGATCTGGTTATAGCCAGAGAAACCATCCATCAATGAGTACATTTCATAGCCAGTCATCATATCCACAATCATGTCAATGTTGGGTAATGGGAAATCATCCTTGGGACAAGCTTTGTTCAAATCTTAGAAATTTGTGCAAACTTTGATATATTTGTCATGTTTAGTAACTGGAACAATATTGGAAATCCATTCTACATAGTCAATTTCTTTGATGAAGCTAGCTTTAAGAAATTTTTCCTGTTTAGCTTTGACCAATAGTGCCACATGCAGGTGCATCTTACAAAGCTTTTGTTCAATAGGCTTGATGCCTGGTGCAATAGATAGGTGATGCATGATCAGATTAGGATCCAAACTACGAATATTAGAATAGGCCCATGCAAAGTTGATTTTCTTGCTTTGAAAGAAACTGGTGAACTTCTCTTTCTCTTCTTTAGATAAGGACTGTGCTAAATGAATAATCTAAGGTGCAACCTCTATGCCCAAGTTCATAGATTGAGTTGGCTCAATCAATACTGAATATCTTTCCTAAAAATGACTTGGAAGTGTATCAAGTATCCCATCCTTGGGTGCCTCAGAGAGGTTTTCACCCTTGGATATGTCTTTTGTTTTTAGTTTTTTAGGCTCTAATACTGCCACGATGTGGTTTTCACCATCAAAGCACCTATTCATTTTTCTTCTTTTAATTGTATGAATGAGATACTTGATATCGGCCTTAGTCATGTTGACACTATCTTCACTGGTGGAGGATGTTATAGGTTTGACAATGTTAAGATAGCAAGCAAGAGCGTAATCATTCTAGAACATAAGGACTTCATTGGATGGAGAGGAAGGGTTCCAATTTATCAGCTCAGGATGGTGAAGTGAAAGGGAAGTGACTGGTTCAAGTGCATTCATGGTATAGTCATCAAAAGCATGGACAATCAAGTCAAGACCTAAAGCGATCTCATCCAGAGGTGTGTTTGATTCCCTTCAATGCCTCACATTGGAAGTAGAGGGCATGTTAATGTCAGTAGAATCACACTCAGTCATCCTAACACTAGACCCTTCACCTACTTTGAGAAGGTTTTCAAATGTGTGTATCGTGTCTATGTATTTGTCAAAAGTTGTGTCAAACAGAGAATCGAACTCATACTCGTGTGATTTTGTAATACTTGATATAGGCACCCCATCAATACTTGTTGTACCATCTAACTCATTCTCATCTCTTGTAGCTTTGATGGCTTGTTCTTGTTTGAAATGTTCTTGGAAAGGTGATGGCATGTACAATTCCCATTGGTAGTTAGGGTGAGCCATTTGCATTTTCCTTAACTGCTCATATGTCAATGGAGTAACCAAGGCAGTTTCATCAGAATCACTATCAGTTTCAAGGTGTCTGACATGTTGCACAAAATCATCCAGCTCTATGAAGAGCATGACAAGATTTGGAGGAATAAGATAAGGAAAGGTATCCTCATCTAAATTGACCTCTAAGTTTTCAACTAAAACAGTGTCACTAGGTGTTGGCTGGCATTCTGGTTTTGGTACAAATTTATTAATCCCTAAATGGAACAGGATCTTTTTGAAGCCTAGACCAGTAGTGTCTTTTGTCCTTCGTCATGTGGCTTCAATTAGTTCAAGAAATCCATTATTATTCACCCTTATAGGGCCACTCCCTTTATAACCAAAGCATTTCATGAGCTTTAAGCCTTCATTGTATGGTTCCTAGTCTATATCACGAGTTGGGGTGACTTGTTCAAATGTGTCCTTCCCTTTATAAATCCAAGCTATAATGGCTCTGTCTTCATCCTCGTCTTCTAATGGTGTTGTAGCCTGTACAAAGGTGCCATCATAGACCACTTTAGGGGACATGGTAGAAGGTTTCTTTTTCTCAAAGGGTCTCCCGTAGGAATGCGGAGATAGATGTAGAGCTATCAATGACAATATAGGCTCCATTTGGTACTCCCCCATGCTACAATCCTTGAGTTTTAAAGTCTTTTCCATTTCTTTGAGTTTGGCATCAAAAAATTCAGAAGACTCATGGTTCGTTGGGACAAAGCTGTCGGTAGATTGTGTGAGCATGTTATAGGAATAGATCATGTTGGTAGGTACAGTCACTTCTGCTCCATGAAATGGGAATTTTATGCACTGATGGTATGTTGAAGGAACCACCTACATCTCATGGATCCAAGATCTTCCCAACAGTATATTTGTGTGTGTAAGTTTAACACCTTCATGAAATTAGGATAATCAACTACAATTCTAGGAAAATATAATACAAATTTAAGCTAAGAATTGAAATTAACATCCATGACATCCCATGGTTCTCTAACTAATTTGGTAAGTGAAGCTCTCAGCCTATTCTCCACTAGTGACAAATTTAGAATGAGAAATATGATAGTACAAATGCTTAGTCTAGCTCTCAAAATGATCAAATTGATACAAAGATAATTCAAATGCTCTTAATTTCTCTCAATTGCTATGAAATTGTCTATAATGGCGATGCTTTGCAAATGAATTTCTAAGATGATTATTTCTCTCAAAATGCCTCTTATTTATAGTAAATTCCCAAGGGTAGGGGGTAGAGTCATTTAATCATGATTTAGCCTTGGTTGAGTCAAAAATTTTGCAATGTTTCTAAATGGGGGGACAATTTAAATGTTTGTCTCAAAGGTTTGGACAAAAAGACCAAATTGAGTGGATGAGATTCAAAGTTTGAATGTGTGATTGAGATTCACCTATTTTGGAGTGATCCATGTGCTTTTGTTCCTCAATTCTCATTGGTTGCTCAAATTGTTGTTGAAAGATATTAGGATTAATTAAATTCCATCAATTAATTAAAATAGCCATGTACGAGAATAGGTTCAATTTGATTTCTGATTTAACAACTATACAATTAATTGATTAAAATCAATTATATAGTGTTTTTGGTTCCTTTAAACTTGTATTTAATTATTTAATGTCATTATTTGATTTTTCCTTTGATTTAATGATTTTGTCCAATTTTGGTTAATAAATATCCATTTAAAAATTGATTTGATCCATTTTGATGAGAATTAAAGCATTTTATTTAAGATTTTGCAATTTTGAATGATTTTAAGCACTTGTCCATTTTTTAGTGTCTAGAAATGCCCCTCTTTAGATTGATGTGCGAAGCTCATTAATTCAAAGAAATTTTAAGTCCTGATTGCTTTTAGGTCCTTATTAACTAATACACAACTGATTTAGGTCTTGATTTGATACCTGATATGATACTATTTGATATGATTCAACATTTGATATGATATGCCCCACTGATAATAGTTCAAAATTTTGATGCCCCAAATTCATTGATGTTTTGATGCCAATTTGATACTCTTATGATGCCCCCTCAGAAATGAAACATATTGATTGCTTGATAGAAAAAGTTGATTATATTGATTTATATTGACCCAATATATTTTGATTTTTGAAAAACATTGATGATATGTAGGTTTCAACAAATGCCCTTGTTTGATTGATAGGTTGACATAAATCAATAGATGAAAAATTACCTCTAAATTAGGTTAAATTTAGCATAAATAGGTTGAAAAACCTAAATTTACCATTCATTTTCACTTTTCACTATTGAGATTTTTCTCTGATCCTGAGATAGCTGATCACGATGGTTGTGCCTATTTGGGAGCATCGATTCAAGAGAGGTCATCATTATAGGAGACCCTTGGATTACGAACCTCCTGTAAGTGTTTTCAAACCTTCCTTTGTGCATTCATTGCTCTTTAATAGCATTTATTGCATTTATTTCTTGTTGTTGTAGATTAATTTTTGCAAAATGTTGCGTAGTATATGTTAAATGTTGCTTAGGTCTGTGAAACAATGCATCTGTGCATTTTAATGATGCCTCTACATGTTAAAATGCTACTTAGAAACCTTTAAATCTTTCCCGATAATAGTTTGAATCTGCATAGCACTAGGGTTTTAATGCTAAGCTAGAAATATTTTTCCACCTGAGAAACCCTAACTTTTTTATGACTCCTAGGCCTGATAAAATGACACCTAGAGTTGTAAAATGTCATGTGGAATGTTAAGTGACACGTACTAAAGATAAAATGCCATGTATGATCCTTTCTTCACTGCGTAAGGTAAAATTTTGCCTCCTAATAGGCAAATGACGCTTACAGGATTTTTTAAAATTTTGAAACTCAAACTTGATTTTTCTGATTAAAATTTGATGTCTCTGACTAGCTAAATGATTTTCCAAGATAGATAGGTCTAGTGTAGTTAAGTGAAACAAGTGATTAGGATATCAGGATAATGGTACCAATGAATGTTTGATTTGTCAATCTGATAGGATAGAAATCTGATAGTGGTATACTGACAAGTGTGAAAACTGATAGGTAGATAACTAATAATTCACTCTGAGGACATAGAGACATGAACAAATGGTACTAGGTGTGATTGCTTGATACTTTGATTCTGATAGGACTGATTGACTTAAAATGATTCACTAATATAGAAAATTGATATGATTCCCTTGATTTTCTAAATAGGCACATTTCTGTAAGCTTTACATATGGACCGTTACATCTTGGGTTATTGATCTAGGTCAGGCTTTGACCCCAACAGAGTACCACATCATCGAGATGTATGGCCTGAGTTTCCTTCTTGACATCTCATGGTTCTAGCTGAACCATGGTCTTCTTACAGCTATGGCAGAGAGGTGGCACTTTGACCACAATACCTTTCACTTACCTTTTGGGGAGATGACCATCAGTCTGGAGGATGTGTACAAATTGTTGTGTATTCCTACTCAAGGAGAGATGGTGTACTATGATTTAGTTTATGATAATACAGTATGCAGATGGGTGTTTTTTAGATAACACCATTGATGATGATACTATCACATGGGCGCAGTTTGCTTCATTTCCCACTTTGCTAGCAGTTTTGGGTGCTCTGATAGGCAGATTACTGCTTCATGACCAGTGAGGTCATGGTCTTTTTGTTGGATAGGGCTAGATTCTAGAGGATTTTCTTGCACAACCTCGGTAGTTTGATTGGGGTTCTTATGTCCTTGAGCAGTTATACCATGATTTACATGAGGTGGTGTACAGATCTAGTGCTTCTTTATCAGTAAGTGTGGTGATTCTTCAATTGTGGGTGTGGAAGCATCTTCCCATCACTAGGCCATTGTCAGATTGGATTTTTCGGTGAGGTTTCCCTTATGCATTTCTATACAGTGGCATGGTTGTCCAACATCATCTGGGAAAACTTAAGTTTTGGTGTCGTAGGATTAATGATATGGATCAGGTCATCTGGAGACCATATCTATTTTGTGAGGGTTGGAGGGAGGATGATGATGAGTTCCCTTATATGTTTTCTCCACATTGGATGATTGGTAGATCTACAACTATGATTGAGTGATTTTTCTTCAATCAGGTTTCCAGACAGTACAGCAGGGTTTAGGATATGTCACAGGGCATGGCTTTGTATGCTCGCATTCAAGCAGAGAGATCTATGTGGGGTGCTCAGATTGATATCCAATTTTCTTGTGATCAGATTGCCTAGATGATGCTCTTCAGATGGGATATTTTAGTGCATGTAGCAGATGTTGGTATGTCTCCTGAGTTCAGAGATCGGTGGTCACAGAATAGGTTTTTGAGATTTACCGATCTTGCTGAGCCTATTCCAGACAAAGATGAGCTATCAGAGGATGATGGGGGAGATGATGATGGGGATGATGGTGATGGTGGTGGTAGACCTAGGTGATAGTGAGCTCATAGAGGATAGAGAGATCCTAGAGCTATGGGCAGAGGATGAGATGGGCCATGTGTGCGAGGTGGACACCTCAAGGAAAGGGCTAGAGATGGCGGGTAGGTACAGTAGGGACCTAGGTTTGTTCATCCTAGAGTTGCATTGGTATAGGGATAGTAGAGAGTCTAGAGATAAGGACATATTGATGTGGTTAGATAGGTTCCTGGTGGATAGGATCCTTTGGTTCAGTTACAATAGGTTGTATTGGCATAGCAGGAGTAGATTCCAGCATAGCAGGTGCCTCCACAGGTTCCTCAGTCTCAAGATATGGGTCATACATCTCAGACTGCTCCTAGCATGGATATGATATCATAGGATTTTTGGTCATTGCAGATATGTTTATCAACTATTGTGGATCGATTAGATTGGGTGGCTATGATGATGCAATAGTTTTTGACATTGCGACTCAGAGACCTAGTATGGCTAGCATTAGTCAAACGCCTCCTACTCAGGATAGACCAGGTGATAGGGGTCTAGATGGATCAGGTGTTGGTGATGGATCATGTGCTCCCATAGGATCTTGATTGTTGATTATGGATCTCCTCATTTTGATGACTTGTATCATGTTGATGTTTATTGATCAGGACTTGATGTATCACTTTGTTGTTGACATTGTATCTTTCTATACTAATTTGATGGATCATTTGATATTATGAACATTTATATGATGATAGACCTCCTTGATTCTCTTGATATGTTTATGTAAGATTATCTTTATATGTAGCTAAATGTGATGTTTATGATGCATTTACTTTTGATTATGCTATGGATGCAATGTATCTCATGTATGATATAGATAGATGGATGCCAATGATGATGCAATTGTTGATATGCTTTTCTTCTTTTCAATGAATGAATGCAAATATGTTATTATGGAAAGTATGGATATGAATGCCCCTATGTTTTTTATTCTTTTAAATGTATGCAACTTTCATGCAATCCTTAACTAGATGTATGCAAATGATGTATGAATAATGAATCTTTTTTTCTCTTTTTCTGATATAAGGATAATGATTAATGATTAATGCTATGGATGACTGCAAAAGATAAGCTCACATTATTGATTTGAACCAAGGATGAGATGTTTAATTGAACCCCCTTTTTAATGTTTTACTCAAGTTGATTAATTGAACCCCTTTTCCCTTGGAAAAATAACTAAAAACATGCACTGAATCTAACATGAAAATGCAATGCAATGCAACTAATTTGTCACTAGATTTAGCAAATAAATGCCATAGAGAATTATTTTCATCATTGAGCATTGTGGGACGGGAAAGCAAGTACAACCATCACTGACCACATCATGATGATATGAATATCGCTTTTATATCTCTTTTGGTAACCCCTTTTTGGAAACTAGTACAACCCTCACTAGTTGAATGACCAACTATGGGAGTATGAATACCAGTTTCAACAGATTCAATGTTGCAAGTGGATTTTGGTATTAAGATATGGAAGATCTAAATAACCAAGGTATCCATTTGCATAAATAAGCAAAGGTCAATCCTCCCTCCTATGTAAAGTCCTCAATGGTTCTTTGATGACCATGTCATTAGACGAATTCACATAAGTTAGTGGATTTTCCTCAAGACAGTCACTCAAAGGCAAGAAAATATCATGTCTCCATCATGGCCAATCTAGTCGAAACATCATTAATTAGCTAAAGAAACATGATAAAATTCATTTCAATAAAGATCATCAAAAGAGAGCTTCAAGTGTTTTGTAATGTATCAAGATTTTCAAATAGAATTTCCAAACATTTTGATCTTTTAAGTGTTGTCATTTTTTAATCCTGAATAATAAAGTCAATGAAGGCTCAAGGATCAAGTTGTGGAATCAAAATACTTGGGTGTGAACAATGATATCCATCAAAGGTTCAACAAAAATCTCTCTTTTGAAGCTCTGATTATTCTCTCTTTGATGTTGTGACCGAATCTAGCACTAATTGAATCCGTTTGTACTAAAAATCCAATCCTTTCCTACCCCCAAGTGATAAATGTGACCGTCTGACAAACTTAGGGCAAATAGGAAATGCCACAATGTAGCTGAAAGGTTTTATTATGACTATGCACAAATGACGAATGCAATGAAGAGTTACCAGTGAGATGATGGAAATGCAATATGTATGCATGCAACTCGAAAAGACTTAAGGGAACAAAAGGTGCTTGATTAGCAAGTTTTCACCTTTTGGGTTTATTACTCTTTTTCTCTTTTTCATTTTTTTTTTTACCAAGGCGCCTATTGCTAGGTTTTCACCAAGGCACTTTTTTTCTTTTTTTTTCTTTTTTTTTTGGATTTTGAAATTTTTCAATGTTTTTGGTATTTTCAATATCTCTTTTGACAATGTACAATAAATATGATGCTTCTCATCTGATACTCTTTATAGTCTTTCATCTACCTCACATATAGAACCTCTTTAGATGGATGCTATTGATAGGTTCTTGTAGCTCTTCTCCATCACAATTTGCTAGTTTATAATTCCCCATTCCAAATGAAGAAATAATGATGAACAGACCAAGCCAATTCACCTCCCATTTAACCTTCTTCTCCCTTTCTACCTGATTTTTAGGGTTTTCTCTTAACACTAAGTCACCTACTTGAAAGACTCTTGGTTTGATATGCTTATTATAATTCATTGAGATCATGTTCTGATAGACTTTTAAGTATTCATAGGCTTACGTTTGATGTTCTTCTAACAATTCCAATTGTTGAAGTCAGGCAACTCTATAATCCTCATCTGTTATTAGTCCTTGCAATGATACTCGTAAAGATGGGATTTCAACCTCCAAAGGTAGAACAACTTTGGCTCCATAAACCAATGAATATGGTGTAGCTCTTGTAGGTGTCTGGATGCTAGTTCTATAGGCCCATAATGTCAGGTTGATTTTCACATGTCAATCTCTTCCTGATTTTTTTACCAATCTTTTTAAGATTTTCAAAATTTTCTTATTAGTAGCTTCAGCTTGTCCTTTTCCTTGTGGATAATAAATGGAAGAAGATTGATGGGTAATGTGGAAAGTATCACAAATTTCATCCACATATTTGTTTTTTAATTGTTTTCCATTCTCGGTGATGATGGCATAAGGGATACCATATCTGCAAATGGTGTGATTGAGAATGAACATGGAGATTTGTTTGCCCGTGGTGATAATCAAAGGAATGGCCTCTATCCATTTTGTGAAATACTCTATAGTGGTGATGATGTACTTGTGCCCATTGGAAGAAGGTGGATAGATTACACCAATCAAGTCAAATCCATATTGATAGAATGGCCATGGTGTAACAAATGGATGTAACTCTTTTGCTGGTACATGTATCATGTCACCATGGTATTGACATTTGTTGCATATTTTGACAAAGTGACAAGCATCTTTCTCTAAGGTTTTCAAAAAATACCCTATGTGAAGGATCTTCTTAGCCAAGTTTAAACCTCTTGAATGTGACCTACAAATGTCCTTGTGAACCTCACAAAAATCTAACTTAGACTCTTCTTCCTCTAGATAGCTAAGTAAAGTCCCGTCAAGACCTTTTTGATACAATGTGTCGGAGAGGATAATGTAATGGGCTGATTGTCGAATAAAAATTTTGTTTTTGGGCTCGGGATTGGTCTAAAGGTAGCACTTGGTCTTTGAGATAGGTATAGATAGGGTCCTACCAAGGTGAGTCATGTCCATTGAGTAATGCAACAATTTGGGTATCAGGAGGTCAAATTCTAGTTTTGCCAACTCTTCCACCAAGAATTTGTACCTGTAATACCCCAAAAATGGGCTATAGGTCAATTAATCTCTTATATTGACATATCGAATGAAATTGATATCAAAGTCCTAACCTAAGGCACATCAGCACATCATCAAATCTTAATTGATTATCCTAAATTCTGCATCAGGGAATATTCCTAGCAATATTCCTAATCATCATAATTATCTTTAATTTAATGATTATTTGGTGATAAATCCTATTTATCCTAAAGTTTGATTAATTGAATATTCTCAATATTTAATTAATTAGATTTAATACTGCCACTTAATTGTTTAATCGAAGTTAATTCTATTTATTCCTAAATTGTATTATTTAAATTTGACAATAAATCAAAATTCCTATCATTAATTGATTAAATTCTTATTTAATTAATTAAAGCAAGTTGTCATATTTGAGGATATTATTTTTGAATAAAAGTTTGAAAAATAATTGATTAACCCATAAATCAATTGTTTTATTTTTCAAAATCAGTTAAGTTGAAGATAAATCACTTTTTTTACTTATTAATTCATAATTATCCATGTGCACAATCAAAGAGCAGTTAAACTCCAAATCAAAAAATCAATGCAAGTTATTGACTTTTTGGAACTCAACATCATTTTGAGTTTTAAAGTTGATCTAAACTTCTAATTTGAGTTAAAAAGTTGTTTTTGCATGATTTGCATGTTTTTGTGAATTAAATTATCTTTATAATTAGTTAACTCAAAATCAAGCTGAGTTATTTGAGTGATTTATGGCTTTCTTTCATGCATCCTCAAAGCTCTGGATTTCTATAAACTAAGGCTTTAGCTCTTCACAAATCATATCTCAAATCCACAAGAATTGCATAACCATGCTGTCAAATTGGAGACTGAAGAATCATCTTTGTGAATCCAAGCTTTGTGAGATCAATATTGCATAGTTTTTCATATCATATTATTTTTTATTTGTTAGATCATTTAGCATATCATAGCATATCAGTTTTTACATATCATAGATTCATATCAAGTTTTCATCTTATTGCATAGAAAATCAAAAAAATAGATTAATTGCATTCATATTCCATATCCATCTTTTGCATTCAAATCCTTTGTTTAGGTGTCGTCAAGGTCACTGATCTCGATAACAATCTGAGAACATCATACTCACACCTATTAGAAGGCAATAAATCGCCTGGTTGGTTTAGCTTCCAATTCATTGCACGATTTCAATTTTTGCTAACCTCTAATGTTTTACTAAAGTGTTGTGTCTACAGATCAGATACAAAATTCACACACATTCAATTCTATCAATTTCTATCTTTTTCTCCTCGGTTTCTGTGCAAAACTATGATTTTTAATTTATGTCCGTACAATCTTCGTATGAGTTTCTGACAAAAGTCATTTCACACTGTACCCACTGTCGTACGATAGTCTATCGGATTAAGGATCATGTCGTGTTGTACACACTGTC
This sequence comes from Chamaecyparis obtusa, assembly GCA_027943335.1. Classification (NCBI taxonomy): domain Eukaryota; kingdom Viridiplantae; phylum Streptophyta; class Pinopsida; order Cupressales; family Cupressaceae; genus Chamaecyparis; species Chamaecyparis obtusa. Next base: position 371,978 of record BSBK01001135.1, read on the forward strand.
CTTTGAAAGTTCAACTGTCATTTCATAGAACACCCAGTGTCGTACGAGTTTCTGGACTGTCGTCTGGGAGCACACCCACTATCGTATGAGTTTCATACTATCATCTGATAACAAACCCACTATCATACGAGTTTCAGCATCAGATTTCAACTGTCATTTCATTTTTCAGGGCAGTTTGTCATATTTGAATTTCAGATTTCGACTAATGGCTAATCTTAACAATTGAAATTCTCTATTTTTTATTGACTCCTATTGGTTTTGATTGGAAAAAGTGCAAGAATTACTAAAAGCATGTAAACATCTACTAAGCACATTGCAAGGAATTCAGGTAATCTTCTCAGCTGATAAGACTTTGATTTTGGATCTAAAATGAACATCTCATGTGCCTAGCTTGAGTGACTTTTATTGCTTTCCTATCACGGACTTCATTTGGGCTATAAAAATGAACATAGTTTGCTTTCAGCATCTTTGTTACAAATAGTAATTAGGCCCCATGAACACTATTTGTGGATCTTGAGAGAGTGGGTTTCCAGCGAAACTCCTCTCAATGAAGGATCCCTTGTAGGTGGGGAGGATACTGAGGGAGTCTCACGTTCCACTATATCCGTGTGTCTTCAACTTTTGATCGAGGCGTTCTCTCTCCGGAGAGGTTGATAGATCCTAAGGGGTTGATGTCATAGATCTTTGTGAGATAATCTTGGTCTTAGTGTGTCGAATTAATCTGTCTTCTTTGTTTGGGTTAAAAGTGAAAAGGCTAGGGTATTATGCTCTACTTCCTTGTTGGATAGTACCAGAAACCCAAATCCTTGAATCTGGAACTAGTCTCCATGTGGTATATCTTGTGAGTCACCTTTAGAGAGGGTTAACCATAGTGGACATTCCCTTAATTGGGTCAACCATGTTGATAGAACCTCAAGCGGTAATAGCCATTTTCACCGTGGTAGTGATAGCCGCTATATAAATGTCCTTATGGAAGAAATCTTCACAGGTGTGGTTCATTATTGGGTTGTCAAATCTCCCTAACTCCTCCTGATTAATTAAATTCTTGGACTGTGTCAAAACCCTGGTGCACCGGGATTGGAGTTCACCCCTTTGGATCATAAAAGTTACAGAGTCAAACCATTACTAAAAACCCTAGAGAGGCCAAATTTTCATTTTTCTAGGATATATGTGCGTCATTGCAAAACATTTTAGAACATACACAATTAGCACTTCTGAGGATTAGAACAAATAAAATCACTTGATTGTTCATGCGCAAGGTTGCTTTTGCCCTTGTTCATTGTTTTTAGACATGCTTGAAATCACTTGCTTGCTATTTTGCGTACTTGTTTATCTATCTGGTTGCTTAAAATGGACAAATTTGTTACAATCCTCAAATCTGGACGTTAAAATTTGCAAACAATCTGAATCTGAAAAGTCAAAATTTGCAAATCTGAAGTAAAATTATTTTCTGGAGTCAAAAGTCATCTCAGGAGGTCAGAAAGTCATACAAGTTTCTATCAAGTGTCATTTCATTACTGTCCATCTGTCGTATGGTAGAGAACCCAGTGTCGTACGAGTCTTCCTACCAGTCAAATTCAAAAAGTCAAATCCTGCTAGCAACTGTCGTGCGAGTTTTTCAACTGTCATTTCATATCACACCCACTGTCGTACGAGTTTTGCAACTGTCGTATGAGTTTTTCAACTATCATTTCATAGCATACCCACTATTGTACGAGTCTACAAAGTGTCATTTGGGAAAATTTTGAAAGTTGTCAGAAAATTGTTAAAATTGCCAGATATTTAGCTTTTCAGCCTATTTCCAGAATCCATCGAACAAATCACTATGTCAGGAACAGAGCAGTAGCTATTGAGAACCCTATCATTTTCCAAGAGATACTTTGGAATCCATATAGCTGTAGGCTTTTTATTTCCTTTTGATGATCTAGAGAGAATATCTTCAATGATAGATTTTGGAACCCATATTTGTCTTGTAGTTTTTTTCTTACATATCTCTTTTGACTTTATGCTTCCATGTCTATGAGAGGAGACATGGTGATCCTCTTTTTTTTATGGATTCTTATATTGCTTCTTTTTCTTATATTGAACATTCAAGTTACTTCCAAAAGACTTGGGACTTGTGGAAGAAGAAGGAGGATATGACTGGTTTAGATGGGTGGGTGGATGAAAATGATTCAAGAAAGTGCATCTATGTTGATCTTGAGGAAAGATAGGAGATGGAGGGATGTAAGGACCCAAGATGGATGGTGAATTAGGAGAGTTAGGAGGGGAAAGTGAAGGGACATAAGGACCCAAGATTGAAGGTAGACGTGAAGCCCTTAGTAGTGGTGGAAGAGGTCCAAGGATGGAAGTGGAAGACGCAAAAGGATAATTAACAAATTCATCAACATTTATATGACAACCAAGGACATCAGCATCTTTAGAGTGAGCATTAGGATTTTCAAAAGAATCATGGACATCTTGAATATGAGCACCTTCTTTGATAGGATTTTTTAGAGCTTGCAAAGACTTGGGAAGAGTAGAAAGTGGAAATGAACATGGAGTGGTAGAATAAGAAGATGGAAGACTTTGATCTTGACAAGGATCTTTGGATAGCACAAGCGCATAATTTTTCTTTTAATTTTCAATAGGCTTAACATTGGAAGTAACAACACCATTTTTAACAACCTTAATGGAAGTATCATCTTTGGAAAGCACAAGTGTAGTAAGGTTATTTTGATTGTCAATAAGCTCAATGGTGTAAGTAGTAGCTTGATCTTGCTTAGGAAAAGATTTAAGACATGGTGGGATGCATGAAAAAGGGTGTGCAGGATCAAAAGATCCCTGAAGCTGATAAGAGACATCATGAAAAGGATTGGATGACATGGAGGGTTCTTGATCTTGATCTTTCTTTATGTTCTTTTCTTTATCATTTTTAGAGTCCTCTTGACATGGAGCTACTTCTAAGGACAAGGGATCATGTTGTAATTGTATAGAAGATTTTGGAAGAGATGGGGAAGGACTAGCTGGAGTAGGCATTATAGCATATAAAGGCTTAGGCTCTTTAGGTTTATCATTATTGAAAGTATTTGCAGCCAAGTGAAGGTTAACTTGAGTATCTTTAAGAGGTAGCCCTTGAGGATAACTATCAGAAGATTCATATCACAGCTAGCAAACATATCACAGCCTTTTACAAAAACATTACGTAAAGGTGTGACCTTTGCATGGAATGAAGAATGTGAGAAAAAATTTGATCATATCAAACAATATCTATCAAATCCTCCTATCTTGATGCCTCCTATTCATGGGAAGCCATTGATCTTATATGTCTTCGCTACAGATACATCACTGGGGGCATTGCTCGTACAGCACGATGAAGATAAAAAGAAAAGAGCTATATACTACATCAGTAGAACATTGGTGGTATATGAAAAGAACTATTCAATGATTGAGAAAGCTTGTCTAGCTATGATCTTCACATCACAGAAATTGAGACACTACATGTTAGCTCATACCACTCAATTGGTAGCCAAGATTGATCCACTAAAGTACCTACTAAGCAAAGCTGCCCTCACGGGTAGATTAGCTAAATGGGTCATGCTATTGAGTGAATTTGACATTGAGTATGTTGAGAGAAAAGCTATAAAAGGACAAGTCATTGCTGATCAATTGGCCGAAGCCCCATTGTTTGATGACACACCACTACAAATGGAATTCCCAGATTCCTCTATCATGCATCTTTCTTCTAGAGAATGGCAATTATTCTTTGATGTCTCCTATACACAGAATGGATCGAGAGCAGGCATATTGTTCATAACTCCTCAAAGATACTCCATACCCAAAGCATTCAGATTAAAGTTTTGATGAAGGGTGCTCCCCTTAATACCACAAACACATAACAGAAATAGAGAAACAACAACAATACGCAAGAACAGAAAATTGGCTTCTTATTATCTCCACAAATGTGGAATTACAAACTTTCAGAATTACAATATGCAAAGCCACATGGGCATTCCCTTACAATATTATGTAGGATAAAGCCTCGAATCAATACCCAGATCTACTACCCAGAACTATTCTGAACTGCCTAAGACAATAATACAGCCTTCCTTATATAGGCAATTATCCACCGCCTGGGAAGGTTCCAGAATTTTAGCCAATAAGGCCGACCAAACTTAGAATTATTTTATTTTTACATTTTATTACATCATAGTCGGCTCAAAATAACTTTTGAAACCCGAACAGAAATTTTGAAGAAAACTATTTTCTGCCATTTCAGGTGGCCCAACTTCCGAAGACCATAAGTCATCACTAGTTGACCCGCTCGGCTATTATAACCCTATTTCGGAAACGCCACGAAGCGCTCTACAGGCTTGACCCGCGCAAGTGCTCGTCACCCAAATTTTCGACCTCATCCGGGGCCTCTAAAGCCTTCAAAACTGAGTTTGAAGTTTCTGTATCCTGCTGCCAATACCGAAAATCTTCAATATCTTCAAAACTACACCTGATCTAGCCATGAAACTTTGCTGGCAGACTTATATGACCAAAATGAACCTCCAAGAAAGAAATCAGATCATTCTGAGCACATACAAAAATTACCAAAAATAGTAACTTTCCATAAATAGCAGCTCTGCACAAAATAGCCCTTATTAAATATAAAAATAGAAATATTTTTGGGTGATGCAAGATTGCTCTTACACCCAGGATGCTCCTGCATCAGACACCCGGGGTAATTTGAGAAGTGACCCTGTCACGACTCAGGCGTGCAGAGGAAAACCAAGACGGTTAACCTCCTCCTTTGTTAGCCATGATGAATCTTCAACAGGTCGTCCTTTCCACTTGACCAGATATTCTTCATATGTCCTGTTCCTTGTGCTTCTACCAACACGACTGTCCAGTATATCTTCGATCTCCTTAGTGTCTAAACTAGTTGCTGGAATACTCCACTGTGCTGCTGTGATCTCATCTTCAACACTTCCTTCATGATACTCTGTCAGATCTGAAATGTTAAAAATTGGTGAAATATTTAGCCCAGTAGGCAATTCTACCTCATATGCATTTCCTGAATCATGTTTCTTCAGTATCCTACATGGTCCAAACTTCTTCATTTTCAGCTTGTTATATGTACCAACTGGAAACCGCTCCTTCCGCAAATGAACCATGACTTCATCACCAACTTGAAATTCCTTATACCTCCTTTTCTCATCTGCCTTGGCCTTATACTGTGCGTTCATCTTGGTAATATGCTTCCTCACCTCCCCATGGATGTTCTTCAAGTGTTCTGCAAAATCCTCAGCTTCAGCACTACTTATTTCTCCTTTATCTATCTTCCTCAATTCAGATGCATTTCTTGGACTACTTCCATATACAATCTGGAATGGTGATTTATCAGTGCTCCTGTTGATAGAATTATTGTATGCAAATTCTGCCTGTGGTAAAATCAAATCCCATCCTGTTGGCTTATCTCCAACCAAGCATCTCAGCAGATTTCCCAAACTTCTATTCACCACCTCTGTCTGTCCATCAGTCTGTGGATGATGTGATGAACTGAACTTCAAATCTGTCTTTAACTTCTTCCACAATGTCCACCAAAAATATCCAACAAACTTAGTATCCCGATCTGAAACTATGGTCTTTGGCAAGCCATGTAGTCTCACCACTTCTCTGAAAAATAATTCTGCTACATGAACAGCATCATTAGTCTTCTTGCAGGGAATGAAATGTGCCATCTTTGAAAATCTATCAACCACCACAAAAATTGAATCATGTCCCCGCTGAGTCCTCGGTAAACCAAGAACAAAGTCCATACTGATATCCTCCCAAGGCTTCTCTGGTATAGGTAATGGCTGATACAACCCTGTATTCTGCTTCACTCCTTTCGCCATCTGACATACTCTGCAACTCTGTACAAACTTCTTCACATCTTGCTGCAATTGTGGCCAATAATAATTCTCACCAACCAAAGCAAGGGTTTTATCACGACCAAAATGTCTAGCCAATCCTCTGCTATGCTTCTCCTTGATGAGATTCTCCCTCATAGAACTTCGTGGAATGCACAACTGACTCCCTCTGAATAGCATATCATCCTGGATGATGAAATCCAACCATTTTGTCCTGTCTAGAGTAACAGGTTCTGTACAAGCCTTCCAAGCTTCACCAAAATCAGGATCCTCTGGATACAAATTCTTGAGTTCCTTGAACCCAACCACTTCAATCTGCATTTCTGTCAGCAATAGTTGCCTTCTGCTAAGAGCATCTGCAACCCTATTAGACTTTCCACTCCTATGTTTCAAAACAAATGTATAACTCTGCAAAAACTCAACCCATTTCAAATGCCTTTGATTCAGTTTTCCTTGACTATTCAAATATTGCAAAGCTTGATGATCAGTATACAAAACAAACTCCTTAGGAAGCAGATAATGTCTCCACTTCTTTAATGCCTGAACTATAGCATAAAATTCCTGATCATAAACAGAATATTTCCTCTTGGCATCATTTAACTTCTCGCTGAAATAAGCAACAGGTTTACCTTCTTGGCTCATAATAGCTCCTATTGCAGTACCACTAGCATCACAATCTACTTGAAACACCTTATTAAAATCTGGAAGTGCTAAAATAGGTTGTTCTGTAACTTTTCATTTCAACAATTGAAAACTCCTTTCTGCCCCATTAGTCCACTTAAACTCTTTTCTATCCCCTCTCATTGTTTCAGTCAAGGGTCCACAAATACTGCTAAAATTTCTGATAAACTTTTTGTAAAAGCTAGCTAAACCATGAAAAGATCTTACCTCAGTAGCACTCCTTGGCGTAGGCCATTCAAGGATAGCCTGTACCTTCTCTGGGTCCATTTTTAGACCTTCTCCTGAAACTACAAACCCCAAATACACCAACTCTTTCTTCACAAAACTGCACTTCTTCAAATTAATCAGCAATTTTTCTTCTCTCAACTTCTCAAACACCATACAAATATGCGTCATATGCTCATCCAATGTCTTACTAAAGATCAAAATATCATCTAGGTAAACAATGACAAACTTACCTAGAAATTATTTCAGAACCTCGTTCATGAGCCGCATGAAAGTGCTCGGTGCATTGGTTAGCCCAAAAGGCATGACTAACCACTCATACAGTCCTTCCTTTGTCTTGAAGGCAGTCTTCCATTCATCTCCTTCTCTGATCCAAATCTGATGATATCCACTTTTCAGGTCTATCTTTGAAAAATACACAGCTCCACTCAAAAAGTCCATAATATCATCCATTCGTGGCAATGGAAACCTGTACTTGATTGTGATCTTATTTATTGCCCTAGAATCTGTACACATCCTCCATTCTCCATTCTTCTTTGGTGCTAATACCGCTGGTACAGCACAGGGACTCAGACTCTCACGGATCAATCCTTTCTGTAACAGTTCACGTACTTGTCTGTTCAACTCCTCACTTTCTACAGGTGTCATTCTGTGTGCTGCCTTATTCGGCAAACTCGCTCCTGGGATCAAGTCCATCTGATGACTGATCTTCCTGACTGGTGGTAATCCATCAGGCACGTTATCGGATACAATATCCTGAAACTCATTCAACAAATCTGCAACTTCTACAGGAGCATCTTCTACTTCCTCTTTACCAGCTTTTGGAATTAAAGAAAAACATACATGCTCATGCCTCATACCATCTAGGAAATTTCTTCCATCAACAAAAGTTATCCTTGCATTACCACATACCTTTTCTTCAGTCTCCTTCAATGGTTTTAGCTTATGTCGCACTCCATCCTTTGTCAGGGAATAGGTATTCGCACGGCCATCATGTACAGCACATCTGTCAAACTGCCATGGTCTACCCAACAACATATGACATGCATCCATAGATATGATATCACACAATACCTCATCTTGGTATCCGCCAATCTTGAACTTCACCAGGCATTGTTCATTGACCATGACCTTGTGGTCATCCTGTACCCAGGCAATCCGATATGGATGTGGGTGTTTCTGTCTCTTGAGCTTCAACTTTGTCACCATCTCTTCTGACACCAAATTGTCAGTGCTTCCACTATCGATAATCACATCACAACATTTACCTTCACACTTGCACCTGGTGCGAAACAAGCTCCTCCTTTGCTCAGGTTCATTCTCACCACTCAACAGGACTCTTCTGTTAATCAACATTTTTCCTCTTTCAGCATCTTCAGAATTTGATGATCTGGCATCTTCATCTACATGTGCAATTCTGGCCTGGCCTTCATTTCTCCTGTCTGTTCTGCCTTGGCGCTGAGGACATTCAAATGCCCTATGACCTTCTTCTCCACAGTGAAAACATGTTCCACAGAAGCCACCTCTTCCAGATCCTTGTCCTCTTCCTCTTCCTCTTTGATCTCTATTATTCTGATCCTGGAAGCGATTGGAATTATTTCCTCGCTGATTCTGACTGCTACTGGCCTCATCCTTCTTTTTCGAATCTTCATTTCGGCCACCATATGACCGTCCACCAAATCATCCACCGTGACCTCTTCCGTTTTGTCTGCTCTCAAACTTCTTGTTCAGCTTTTCCTCTACTTTTAGGGCAAACTGTTATGCCTCTTCAATACTGTTCATTCGAACCAGATTCAGCTCCTCCTGAATGCTTGGCCTTAACCCATTAAGGTATCAGGCAACTTTCTCCTTATCAGCTTCTGCATGGCCTGTTCTGATGAGAAGTCGATAGAACTCCTCTGTATACTCCTGAACAGATCTTCCTGCTTGCTTCAAACTCTACATTTTCTTTAGTAGGTCAAGCTCATAATCAACAGGAATGAACTGTCGCTTCAATTTATCCACCATCCGATCCCATCTTGTGATTTTATCTTTCCCTCTTCTATTTCGCTCCAATTGAATTTCTTGCCACCAGATCTTCGCATGACCTTTCAACCTGGCCTTCGCAAATTTGACCCTATCAGGATCTTCAACATCTTCATACTCAAAATATTCCTCACATTCATTGATCCAGTCGATCAATTCCTCTGGGTTAAGATTTCCAAAAAATGTAGGAACCTCAATCTTAGGTCTTTTCCCAATCTTGGAAACCGCCCAAAAAAGTCTTTCTTCCTCCTGGTTCACAATTTCAACTTCTCCTTCTTGATATTCTTCTTCAGCTTCATCCTCGCTTTCGTCTCTGACATTAAGATTCATTCCTCTGCGAATCTCTTCTTGCAATGCTCGCACTTGTCTCTGCAGCTCTCTAACCTCAGGTGTTACAACACCAGCTCTTCCGCCACGTTCCCTTCGTGGAGGCATTTTCGTGATGCGCACTGAAACCCTAGCCACGGTCCTGTGCAAACTACCTCATAGTCAGCGATCTGTTTACACACTCAAGAACTCCTGCTCTGATACCACTTGATGAAGGGTGCTCCCTTTAATACCACAAACACATAACAGAAATAGAGAAACAACAACAATACGCAAGAACAGAAAATTGGCTTCTTATTATCTCCACAAATGTGGAATTACAAACTTTCAGAATTACAATATGCAAAGCCACATGGGCATTCCCTTACAATATTCTGTAGGATAAAGCCTCGAATCAATACCCAGATCTACTACCCAGAACTATTCTGAACTGCCTAAGACAATAATACAGCCTTCCTTATATAGGCAATTATCCACCGCCTGGGAAGGTTCCAGAATTTTAGCCAATAAGGCCGACCAAACTTAGAATTATTTTATTTTTACATTTTATTACATCATAGTCGACTCAAAATAACTTTTGAAACCCGAACAAAAATTTTGAAGAAAATTATTTTCCGCCATTTCAGGTGGCCCAACTTCCGAAGACCATAAGTCATCACCAGTTGACCCGCTCGGCTATTATAACCCCATTTCAGAAACGTCACGAAGCGCTCTACAGGCTTGACTCGTGCAAGCGCCCGTCACCCAAATTTTCAACCTCATCCGGGGCCTCTAAAGCCTTCAAAACTGAGTTCGAAGTTTCTGTATCCTGCTGCCAATACCGAAAATCTTCAATATCTTCAAAACTACACTTGATCTAGCCATGAAACTTTGCTGGCAGACTTATATGACCAAAATGAACCTCCAAGAAAGAAATCAGATCATTCTGAGCACATACAAAAATTACCAAAAATAGTAACTTTCCATAAATAGCAGCTCTCCACAAAATAGCCCTTATTGAATATAAAAACAGAAATATTTTTGGGTGATGCAAGATTGCTCTTACACCCAGGATGCTCCTGCATCAAGTTTCCTTGCACAAATAATATTGTTGAATATGAAGCCCTTTTGAATGGCATGAAACTAGCAATTGAGTGGAGAGTGACAGAGCTACACATTCATGGAGACTCTCAACTTGTTATTCATCAAGTCAATGATGTGTACCAAACTAAAGATGAAAATCTCATTCCTTACAAAAGAATGGTAGATGATCTAAAGAAGTATTTTCTATCTATCACATTTTAACAAATTCCTAGAATGGAGAACAAGGTTGTCGATGCAATGGCAACACTATCTACTTTATTACAGCAACCTGAACATGAGCTACATTACGAGTTCCTTGTGGAAGCAATATCTTATCCTGCATATGATTCCCTTGAAACCCGCATGATTTGCACTGTTGTAGGTCATGATTCATCTAGATACAAAACCCTATTTTCCTATCTCCAAGACCAAATCATTCCCGATACCTTCAACCGCCATGAAAAGAGATACCTTATCCATAATGCCTCCTGATATGTCATCATTGGTCATGATCTATACAAATGAGGTTTAGATGGTATGCTACTTAGATGTTTAGAATGGGAAGAGTCTCAACGTGCATTAGAGGAAGTCCATGATGGTATTTGTGGGTTACACTTGAACGGTTTAACACTAGCTCAAAAACTTATTAGGGTTGGGTACTATTGGCCTAAGATGGAGAAAGAGGCTATCACATTTGCTAAGAATTGTCAAAAGTGTCAAGTACATGGCAACCTAATTCATGCTCCAGGGAGGGATCTAATCCCCTTTACAACACAATGCCCTTTCCATCAATGGGCATTTGATCTTATCGAGATGATTCATCCTCACTCTTCTAATGGACATACCCATATAATCATAGCTACAAATTATTTTACAAAATGGGTAGAAGTCATCCCTTTGACACAAGCAATTGGAAAGCAAATATCTATGTTCATATTGAACTATATCATATGCAGATATGGGATACCTCATTCCATAATCATAGATAATGGTGGACAATTCAATAACAAAGACCTAGATGATCTATGTGCCAAATTCAAGATCACACAACATTGGTCTTCTATCTACTATCCTCAAGGGAATGGACAAGCAAAGGCATCTAATAAGAATCTATTGAAAATCTTGCATCGAACTATTAATAAAATAGGAAGAGACTGGCATCTCATGATCAATCCAGCTCTCTGGGCCTACAAAACAAGTATCAAAACACCTACCGGGGCTACTCCTTTCACTTTAGTTTATGGGTCTGAAGTGGTACTGCCTATTGAGGTTGAAATCCCATCACTAAGAATTAGAATGCATGGTCTGGTAACTGATGATGACTACAGAGTGTCTAAGTTGCAAGAACTTGAACTACTAGATGAGCACAAACAAGTAGCATATGATTATCTCAGAGTGTATCAGAAGAGAATGTCTAGAGGTTACAACAAGAAAGTCAGACACAAAGAATTTCAGGTTGGTGATCTAGTCTTGAGAGAGAATCCTAAAAATCAATCACATCAAGAATGTAAGGGGAAGTTTGAACCCAACTGGTTGGATCCCTTTGTTATCACTGCTACTTTTGGCTCTGGTGCCTATCAACTCTCAATGACTAAAGGAGAACAGCTCTGAGAACCAATCAACATTCTCCATCTAAAGAAATTCTACGCCTAAAGCATTCAGTGTATGGTAAAATGTCCTAAAAAAATCTTAAACATCTAAAAAAGTCCTGAAAAAATGAACATCTTGGTGAAAACCTAGCAATAGGTGCCTTGATGATTCACAAAAAAAATAAAAAATATCAAAAGTACAAAAAAATTGAAAAAATGAAAAATACAAAAAAATGAGAAAAAAAAAAGGTGCCTTGGTGAAAACCTGGAAATAGGTGCCTTGGTAACAAAAATAGAATCTCTGCCAAGATGGTGAAAACCTGGCAAACAGGTGCCACTTGTTTCAAAAACACTCCATCTATCAGTGCAATCTTGGTCTTTCCTAGCTTTCAGTCTTGCTTTAGTTTGTACATATCTCCCGGTTTGTTTCTGCATTTCCAGTTTTCAATAAGTCAGTCTGTACACCAATCAGCTCAAGCATCTGTATCCTATCAATGTTCAAACTTGGGGGCAATCAATGTCATATCCTATGGTCTCCAATATCTTAGATGTATCATATCCAGTCAGAGTCCTTTGAAGCTTCATGTGAGTCAGTCAGTCAGTCTTGTCTGCAGAAAGGATTTTGCATCTACAACAACGCAATCAAACATCAAACGCAAACTAAAAACAATCTGTGCTTTTTACATGCTTTTATCTCCTTGTATGCTTACTGATTCACATTGAGATTTCTTGCATATTATGTCCCTTTGAGTTCTTCGATGATGTCCTTTATAGGATTTAGAGAGTGATGACTGGGGACATAATCTTTTCTTTATTTTCTTCTTGTGTGTGGAAATCTAACAACTTTAGAAATTCTAGATTGAAATGGTGTCCGACTGTAAGAGTCTCTATCTTGAATTGGATGGCCATGTGTACCTCGACCATTGATACCCAGAAAATTTAAGGAAGTTTGATCTAATTATTGTCTTTTTGAGTGAGTTATTTCTCCTATTGTGAAATGTGATCTTACCTAAGGATGTGAATGATAAAGGATCACTACGGGTAATTCACATTGGATTTAGAATGATCTCTTGACTGTTTGATATGTTTTTTAACTGCAAGGCATATTCTGGTCATCATGATGTTGATGTTTTGATGCTTATACAAATTGCTATATCAAAATGGACATGATATTCAGGTCATCCTAGCATTTATGCCTTGGTGCTTATATCAAATCCAACATTCCGAAAACAAAATCAATATTCATATATCCATGGTTGTTGACCAGTGGGTGTTGTATTGATTCCTGTGCATACAAATCAATATTCATATGTCTATGGTTTCATAGCTAGTGGGTATTGTATTGATTTATCTGGTTACCTAAAAGTTCAATGATGATAACAAATTGACATATGATCAGTGAGTAGGTCCTAGGTCTTAAGTTGCATTTCATACTGCATGTTTCTTTGCATTTTGCATGTCTGCATGATCTCACAAATGTTTGGAAACACTTCAAAGCTTAAACAAATCTTCATATCATTTCTTCACATCTAACAAGAGCTAAATCTCACATGAAGGTTCCTCCAATGAAACAGCAAGTAGAATCCTTTTTCGGGATCAAAATCAAAATCTGAGATCATTTATATTATTAACTACTTGCATAATCAACCTTCAATCATCACAGAAATCCATTTTTCAACTTAACTGATTATCTTCCATCAAACTATCAAAATTTCAACCATGGTCAAACCTAGTCAAACTTGGTCTTTTGGACCTCCAAACAATGTAGAATGCATTTTCAAATGTGTTTAACCATTTTTCCAATCAATTAGCATGCTTCTAAACTATCAAACACTGGCTTTTCTTGTCAGATTTCAATTTTCATCGCAAAGGGGGCATGGTATTGCATATCATTCAAAGTCTATAATCTAAAGTTGAAATCATATCTTTCCTCAGTAATCAAGACAACAACCACGTCTAGCTACTGATTCATCAAAATTCCTCATTGCTCAGGGCAAATCTATCATCACTTAGGGCATATCAGATTCATCGAGATCCATATCAATCTAGTATTCTCTTAATCTTGTAAATTGTATCAGTTTTTGCAACTATCGATTCAATTGTGTTATTTCCTTGATTCTTCGATAACTGAAGGGTTCAAATGTGATACCTACGTGATTCTTCTAAGGACAATCAGGTCTAGAATCGGTCACTCACTTCTTCGCAATCATAAGGTTCAGAATCAAGCATTTTGATGCTTTTGTTTCATTGGTTCATCATTTCTATAGTGAACATTATCTTTGGTCATTCAAGACATAATGTCATCATATCTTTCATATCAGTTTCATATCTTTATCATACACAGACTATCTTTGAACCACTGTGCTTCGTACAACAATTCAAAGAGGGGCAAAATGTAATACCCCAAAAATGGGCTATAGGTTCATTAATCTCTTATATTGACATATCGAACGAAATCGACATCAATGTCCTAACCTAAGGCACATCAGCACATCATCAAATCTTAATTGATTATCCTAAATTCCGCATCAGGGAATATTCCTAGCAATATTCCTAATCATCATAATTATCTTTAATTTAATGATTATTTGGCGATAAATCTTATTTATCTTAAAGTTTGATTGATTGAATATTCTCAATATTTAATTAATTAGATTTAATACTGCCACTTAATTGTTTAATCGAAGTTAATTCTATTTATTCCTAAATTGTATTATTTAAATTTGACAATAAATCAAAATTCCTATCATTAATTGATTAAATTCTTATTTAATTAATTAAAGCAAGTTGTCATATTTGAGGATATTATTTTTGAATAAAAGTTTGAAAAATAATTGATTAACCCATAAATCAATTGTTTTATTTTTCAAAATCAGTTAAGTTGAAGATAAATCACTTTTTTTATTTATTAATTCATAATTATCCATGTGCACAATCAAAGAGCAATTAAACTCCAAATCAAAAAATCAATGCAAGTTATTGACTTTTTGGAACTCAACATCATTTTGAGTTTTAAAGTTGATCTAAACTTCTAATTTGAGTTAAAAAGCTATTTTTGCATGATTTGCATGTTTTTGTGAATTAAATTATCTTTATAATTAGATAACTCAAAATCAAGCTGAGTTATTTGAGTGATTTATGTCTTTCTTTCATGCATCCTCAAAGCCCTGGATTTCTATAAATTAAGGCTTTAGCTCTTCACAAATCATCTCTCAAATCCACAAGAATTGCATAATCACGCTGTCAAATTGGAGACTGAAGAATCATCTTTGCGAATCCAAGCTTTGTGAGATCAATATTGCATAGTTTTTCATATCATATTATTTTTTATTTGTTAGATCATTTAGCATATCATAGCATATCAGTTTTTACATATCATAGATTCATATCAAGTTTTCATCTTATTGCATAGAAAATCAAAAAAATAGATTAATTGCATTCATATTCCATATCCATCTTTTGCATTCAAATCCTTCGTTTAGGTGTCATTAAGGTCACTGATCTTGATAACAATCTGAGAACATCATACTCACACCTATTAGAAGGTAGTAAATCACCTGGTTAGTTTAGCTTCCAATTCATTGCACAATTTCAATTTTTGCTAACCTCTAATGTTTTACTAAAGTGTTGTGTCTACAGATCAAGTACAAAATTCACACACACAGTACCTCTCATTCTAATCAGGTTTTTGAAGTAAGGAAGCCAAGGTAGCCATTGCATCAGCTACTCTGTTCTTCTCTCTTGGAATTTTCTCAAAATTTATCAAAGAAAATTACTTTTTCCAAGCATCAATCATTGTCTTGTATGGCATTAGTTTTTCATCTTTGGTATTGTACTCATCATTAATTTGATTGATTACTAATTAAGAGTCTCCATACACTTGTAGCTCGGTGATGTTCCATTCTAAAGCCATTTTGATGTTGATGACTAAAGCTTCATATTCTGCTATGTTGTTTGTACATGGGAATAAAAGCTTGTATGACTTGGGAATAGTATACCCTTGAGGGGTAATCAATAATATTCCAGCCCTAGAACATCCTTGTGTATATGATCCATCAAACTACAACTTCCATGTCTTGGCCTCTATGTTGACAATTGCTAAATCCGAAAACTCCACTTGAATGGTTTGCATAGAAATCAATGGGTTTTCAACTAAGTGATCTGCTATCACTTGTCCTTTTATGGCCTTCCTATCCACATACTCAATGTCAAACTCACTTAATATCATGATCCATGTTGCTATTCTACCTGTTAAGGTAGTTTTTCTTAGCAAGTATTTTAGAGGATCAATTTTTGAAACAAGCTTCACCTTGTGCATCAACATGTAATGTCTCAATTTTTATGATGCAAAGACAACCGCTAGACATTCTCTTTCCATGAATGTGTAATTGAGTTCATACTTGATCAATGTTCTACTCAAATAGTAGATTGCTCCTTCTTTCCCTTTCTCATCTTCTTGCACCAAAAGAACTCCTAGAGACCTCTTTGTGGCAGATATGTACAGCATCAATCATTTTCCCTTGATAGGAGGCATTAGAATTGACAGATTTATTAAAGAAGTCTTCAATAAAGTGAGGACTTTGTCACATTCTTCATCCTACGTGAAAATGGTGTCTTTGTGTAGCAACCTTGTGAATGAATGGCACTTTTCCACCAATTGAGAAATGAACCTTCATATTGATTATAGCTTGCCTTGAAGAGACCTCATTTGGCTTATGTTCTTTGGAATTTCCATGTCCATTATTGCTTGGACCTTTTCGGGATCGACCTCAATCCCTTTAGCGGAAACTATGTAGCCTAATAATTTGCCAGATTGAACACCAAAGGCACATTTTTTTTGGATTAAGCCTCACTTTGAATTGTTCCAATCAGGTAAATATCTTTTCCAGAATTTTTAGGTGATCTTCTCTTTTATGTGACTTTGCCAATATGTCATCCACATAATCTTCTAGAAAGGTGTGCATCATATCATGGAAAATAGTGGTCATTGCCCTTTGGTAGCTAGCTCCAGCATTTTGAGGTCGAAGGGCATTACGTTCCAAAAAAAGGTACCCCAAGGGCATGTAAAGGTTATCTTCTCTTGGTCTTTGGGTGCAATTTTTATCTGATTGTATCTGCTAAAACCATCCATCAATGAATACATAGAGTGACCAGTCATTAAATCCACTATTGCATCTATGCTTGGAAGTGGGAAGTCATCTTTGGGACATGCAAGATTCAAGTCTCTAAAATCCGTGCATACACAAATGGATTTGTCTTTCTTGGTGACCAGTACAATATTGGATAGCCATTCAGCATATGCAATTGCTCTTATAAGCCCCACTTTCAACAATTTCTCCAATTCTCCTTTGACTAGGAGAGCTATATGTGGGTGCATCTTTCTCAACTTCTACTTGATGGGCTTAACCCCTGGTTTAACATTCAAATGGTGCATGATGAATTCGGGATCCAATTCTGGCATGTCGGCATAGGACCATGTAAAGTTCACTTGTTTTTCTTGGAAAAACTTGATAAAATCCTTTCTTTCTAAAGCTGTGATGCAGGAGCATCCTGGGTGTAAGAGCAATCTTGCATCACCCAAAAATATTTTTGTTTTTGTATTCAATAAGGGCTATCTTGTGCAGAGTTGCTATTTATGGAAACTTGCTATTTTTAGTAAGTTGGTCTTACGATCTCGGAATGTTTGATTTTACATATGGAGGTTCATCTCAGTCATATCAGCCTGCCAGCAAAGTTTCATGGCTAGATCAGGTCTAGTTTTGAAGATAATGAAGATTTTCGGTATTGGCAACAAGGTACAGAAACTTTGAACTCATTTTTGAAGGCTTTAGAGGCCCTGGATGAGGTTGAAAATTTGGGTGACAAGCCCTTTGCGCTAATCAAGCTTGTAGAGCACTTCATGGCATTTCCAGAATGGGGTTATAATAGCCAATCGGGTCAACGGGTGATGACTTATGGTCTTCGGAAGTTGGGTCACCTGAAATGGCAGAAAATAATTTTTCTTCAAAATTTATGTTTGGGTTTCAAAACTCATTTTGAGCCGACTTTGATGTAATAAATTGTAAAATAAAATAATTCTAAGTTTGGTCGGCCCTAAGGGCTAAATTTCTAGAACCTTCTCAGGCGGTGGAAATTGCCTATATAAAGAAGGCCCGTAGTGTTGTCTAGGGTAGTTCTGGGTAGTAGATTTGGGTATTGATTCGAGGCTTTGTCCTACATAATATTGTAAGGGAATGCCCATGTGGCTTTGCATATTGTAATTCTGAAAGTTTGTAATTCCACATCTGTGGAGATAATAAGAAGCCAATTTTATGTTCTTGCATATTATTGTTGTTGTTTCTCTATTTCTATTATGTGTTTGTGGTATTAAGGGGAGCACCCTTCATCAAGGTGTAAGTAAAGCTACTAGGTGTATGAATTTTGGATCCAATTCAATTCCAATGTTGACCTTCTCCATTGGCTCTATGAGAATTGGGGACCTTTCTTCTTGATGTTCAGGTAGGGTATCCAACCTCTCTTCCTTTGGTGCCAAAATTGGGTTTTCACCATAGGAAACATCCTTTATCTTTACTTTTTTTGGTTCTAGGGCTGCCACATGGTGGTTTTCACCACTAGAACTTTTCATTTTTTTATTTTTTTTCATTTTTTTCTTTGGATTAAGAGGTTGGGCCCTCATTGTTCTCATCATGTTTGGATCAAACTCATTGGTGAAAGAGGACTCAACCACATTTAAGTATTGGGTCATCGCTTGGTCATTTGGGAAATAGAGTAGGTCACTTGGCTCAGTTAGGTCCCAATCAATAAGTTCGGGATGCATCAAGGGTAAGGATTCATTTGGTAAATTATCATTGGCTGGATTTATGGACATGACCTCATTGGATGGTTCATACATTGTATCATTAAGGTCAATAACGTGAGCTTCCTCAAGATGGTCCATGGAAGAAGGATCAAAGTCCTCTTCACTTGAGTCCTCAAAGACTTCTTTGGGAGAGAAAACATGTGGGGTAAACCTACCATATGAATCATCCCACCACAAAGGTATATAAGGTTCACCTACCCACTGATAATTGTGTGCTTTCCCTATGAGAGATTCTTGTGGATCCAATTGTATGTGTGTAGGAAGTTCCTCCGGATCTGCACTAGCTTGAGTATTGTCTTGAGTATTGTCCTCTAATGCTTCTATGGGAAAGAATGCATGTGGGTTAAAATTAACATTCAAATCACTTTCCCACAAAGGTACCCAAGGTTCCCTTATCCATGGCTGATTAGTGGGTGCTTGTCCTGTGTTGAGTTCTTGTATATCGGAATCTTCATTACCTTGAGTTTGTTGCCTAGGAATATTAGCATAAGCATGAATTGTGATAATCTCTTTATCATGGCATGAGTCATCAGATAAATTATGCCACTCATAGTCTTGGGAATCATTGTTATCAACATCAGATTCCACCGTGTTCACTTGTGGATAGGAATCATGCATGGGGCTAGAACTTTCTCCTTTGTGCTGGTAGCCTACCCCTAATTTTTCTTCTTTTGATTTCCAAGATGGTTCAATGGGCTCTAGCAAACCTCTATTTCTTTTACCTAAGGGTCCTCTTCCCTTATATCCCATTTTTTGCATTATTTCAAACCCTTTTCCATATTGATCGGTTTGAATGTTAATGTGCAGAATTCTCTCCATAGGGGTATTTGAGGTATCATTTTCATCTTGATAAAGCCATTGGAGAACTTCATCTTCTTCTTTGTCAAATGCTACCCTGTCACTTTCTCTTACAAAATAAGAGTTATATTTGTGAGGAAGATGTTCCTTGGACGGTTTCCCATGTGTTCTTGGAGATGTAGGTGTTATACACTAATTTTTTACCCTTGTGTCAAGCTCTTGTAGTCTTGATAACCTAGTATAACATGGGAATCATCTCCAGGTTGTGGGACCTATGCTAACTGAGATGAGACCTCCAAGTTCTAGGCTGGTTCCTCTTGGATAATCACCTTAATTTCCTTCTAGACATGAAAGTAAATCTTTTGGGGGAAAGGGATAGAAGGAATGCTTGAAAAGGAAATGACTGAAAGCAAACTATCCTACTAGGTGATACACCGAAAATATGGTATGAACTGCAGTATAAAGGATGAAATCAGTACACAATCTTAGGTCTAGGAGATCACAACTCAATGAATAGGCTTGCATCAATATTTTATAAAGGGGTCTGCAATAAAGAGATACTATGCAAGGAAAGAGAGAAATTTCACAAGGCAGTAGCACCCCTAAAAATTTAGACACAAACTATAACCTGCAAACAAACATTCACCTCTACAATTGGGTATAAGAATGAGATAGATTGCCAGGGGTGGAAGTATACCCATAGAAGCATTCAAATCATATCATTCACAAGCATACACATAAATTGCAGAAAGAAAGAGGGATCAAGAACCCTAAAAATATCACTGAAACATACATATACTAAATTCAATAAGAGAAAATTCAGACATGAAGGTATAGGGGACATGAAAGAATGTCACAATACACTTTGCAATACCGAAACAGTCAATGAAAGGTTACAATTTGCAGAAGCTAGAGGGTAGAAAGAATGCCTCAGATAACTTCTTAGAAAGATGAACTCTCTTTTTTACAAACTATAAACTCTAAGCTCTAAAAGCTCTAAAAGCTCCAAAAATTAGTTATATACATCTCCTCCAATGCACACAAGCAGGAGCAAAAAATCTAATTAGGGTTACATAAATCTGCATAAAATAATCCAACCCTAAACCAGTCATTTCTGATCATAAATGTTCATGAAAATATCTCAACCAATCAGATATGTCTTGAGTGCCCATCCCTGTACTGAATCTGCCTGTAGACAAAAAAAACCTTGATCCAACTACTTTTCTGCAAGTCAGGCTGTCATGAATGCTCAAATTTGATACTCTTAGAAAGTAAGAATCCACTGAGAATGGCTGCCCAGATCTTTGCATCATTCTCTTTCCAACTACAACCGCCCTTGAAATCATAAATTTTGAGCTACCCACACCTTTGCATTCAATCAACAGGAACAAATAGAAGAAAACTCGCAAAAGATATTGCAATCCCCTTTGAAAAATTTAAAGGCCACATCACAACAGCTATAACCAATAAAAATTGGCCATCTTAGCAAACGGACCTGTAGAAGGTAGAAGAAACCAGTCCTTGCATCAGACGGTGGTCGCATGATCGCATGGGATTGGAAGATCCCATGCGGTTATGTGACCACCATAGATCTTGGACAAGCTATCATCCCCATAGATTCTCTAACCATCAGACCCACCAACGGCCCTATCATCACCCAGTTGACCACTAAAAAATGGACAAGTCACCACCCGAGGACCCACCAACAGCCGCTGCGATGCCAATACCGCATCAATGGTTGTTGCATGATCGCATGGGATCGGAAGATCCCATGCGGTTATGTGACCACCATTGGATCTTACTATGATTGAGAACTGGGCCCAAGGAAATATTAAAAGGCTAGGACGTAGGGAAACTTAGGAAAATAAAGGGGGACCCTAGTGACAAACCTTAGTCACATGATCGCATAGCATGAAAATGACCTATGTGATCATGCGACAAACCACTTAAATAGAACAAGGGGTCACAACCTTTGAGCATATGGGTTTTGTGGCTAAGTGGCCCAAAAGGGTAAATATTAAATTAGGATGGGCCATGGGCATTTTAGGGGATCATGGGGTTTAAATGGTCACACATGAATTTTAATGGCCTTCAAACCAGAGAACTAAACAATTGAATAGGCATATAATCATGGAAATTTTTTGAGGGGGCTAACATAGGATTAAATATGTCAGACAGAGTGGACCAAACCAAATTGCATAGGATAGAAAATTTGGGTAACATTTTGGCAATTTCTACTAGATGTCAGCCTGCTAGACATGGAAAACTAGTGGCCTTGACAATCCATTGGGCATGGGGTCACCTCAAGAACGCAAAACTTTGATAGAGGGGCAAAACTTGAACCAGAAAAACAAGCTTGTGCATGGGCACTTTTTGGAAAACAAGGGACTAACCTAGGAAAATAGGGAAAGAGAGACAAGAAACATAATTACAAGAATTTACAGAGGGGGATTAACCTCAAAGCAGGGCTTCAAGTGGAAACCATTCACTGAGATAGGTAGGGGAACTCCTTCCATATTTGATAGTTGAAAAGCATTGGATCCCTTGCACTCTGTTATAACAAATGGTCCACCCCAAAATGAATCAAATTTTGTATGTCTGCTAGGCTTGGACCTGAACTCATCTCACTTGAGGACTACATCCCCAACTTTGAAATTTCTGATCCTGGCTCTTTTATCAAAAGCCTTCTTTGTTTGGATCTAATGGAATTCCATATCCTGCATTGATTTGTCTCTGAGTTCTTCCAACTCCATCAGCTGAGCATATTTGATCTACAAGGGGTCTCCTTCTTCAAATAGGACATATTGAGTAGCCAAGTCCAGAGCAGGCAATTCAGTTGAAATGGACAACTTAGCCTCTTTGTTGTACACTAGCACATAAGGAGAATTCCCAATAATCTTCTTTGGAGTAATCCTGTCCAACCATAAGGTAGACCTTAGTTTTGTATGCCAATCTCTCTAGTTCTCTTGCAGAGTCTTCTTGATTATCCTAATCAAGTTCTAGTTTGTTGATTCTACCAAGCCATTGCCCTGAGGGTAATAATTTGAACTGGTATTCAGATAGATGCCAGTTTTGACTACCCACTCTGAGACTTTAAGGCCTATGAATGCTAATGTATTATCTGATATGATGGAATCAGGAGTGCCAAATCTGTGAATCATATCATCATAAAAAATTAATACGGCACTCTCATTTGATTCTTTCAAAGCAACTACCTCTGTCCATCTAGTGAAATAATCTATTGTAGTAATTATCCATTTATGGCCTACACTAGATGGAGGATTGATCATTCCAATAAATTCTATACCCCATTTCATGAAGGGTTGCTTTGTTCTGATTGGTTGTAGGGGCAAGGCTGCAAGCCTTTCTTTTCCTACAAACATGGCACATTTGATGCATTTTCTCACATAATCATGACTATCTTTGAAGATAGATGGCCAGTAGTATCCAACCCTCATGATTTTAAAAGCAGTAGTCCTAGGAGAAAAGTGACCTCCAGAAGGTCCATCATGAAACTCAAATAGAACATTAGCTATCTTTTCTAAATCTATGCATCTTAAAAGGACACCACTGTGATCCTTTCTAAAAAGAACTTCATCTATCAACACAAAAGGAACAGATTGTAACCTATAATACCTCCTTTTTGTTGAATCCAAACCCGCAGGACATTGTCCTGTCTTCAAATAATTGATCATATTAGGCAACCAACTTGTTGTCGTGGCTTGTTCTTCTATAGAATGCACCACCAGAGATGCATCTATTTGCTCTGATTTATTTGAACTTTCATCCTCTGCCAAACGCTCACAAAGACCTCTTCCTCTAACTAGCTTGGTAGTCTGAATATCAATGTCATATTCCATCACCTTGGTGATCCAACCAGCTCTTTTCTCATTTAGGACCTTGGAAAGCAAAAACTCTTTGACACTTGGATGAGTAACTTTCAAGTGTACCCTGCTATGGGTCAACAAATATCTAAACTTTTTAAGGATTTTTACCACAACAAGTACATGTTTTTCTACAAAAGAGTATCTTTGTTCATACCCCTCTAAACCTTTGCTAAAAAAAGAAATAGGCTGCTCCAATCCTTTTGAAATTTCTTGGGTCAACATTGCAGATATAGCATCATGACCTCCATAAGCATAAAGGATAAAATCCTTACTAAAATTTGGGTTTAGGAGAGTAGGGGCTTCTGTTAAGGCCTCTTTGATAGCCTGGAAATTGGCTTTCCCTTCTTTAGTCCAGCTAAAAGTTGAACTCTTCTTTAGCATGGTTGTCAAAGGCTTGAGTAAATCTACAATGTTAGGCAAGAACCTCCTAAAAAAATTAATCTTCCTATGAAAGATTAGAGACCTTTCTTGTGATGTGGTAGGGGTAGCTCTAGGATAGCTGCAATTCTCTCAGGATCCACTGTAATTCCTTCTTTGGATACTACATATCCCAATAGTTTTCCTTCATGAACTGCGAACACACATTTTTTGGGATTAAGAGATATTCTAAACTCTCTACACCTTTCAAAGATCTTCCTCAAATTTTTGATGTGATCTACGACATGTTTAGAATAGACAATTATGTCATCCAAGTAAACCAACACAAACTTGTACATTAGGCTCTTAAAGGCCACATCCATTGCCTTTTGAAAAGTAGCACCTACATTTGACAAACCAAAGGGCATCTTTTGATAAGCCATGGTTCCCCACTTGGTTGTAAATGTAGTCTTATATTGATCCTCTTCATTCACTAGGATCTGATTGTATCCTAAATAGCCATCCAATAATGAAAATATCTCAAATCCAGAGACACATTGCAAGATTTGTTCCATGGAGGGTAGTGGATGGTGGTCCTTTAGAGAGGCTCTGTTAAGATCCCTGAAGTCAACACATAACCTTAGCTCCCCATTCTTCTTCCTGATAGGAACAAGGTTGGAAACCCAACTAGTATGCTTGATGGGGTAGATGATACCACTTTCTATTAATTTGAGCACTTCCTTGTGCATAAGTGGCTCAAGTTTGGGATTAACAGGCCTTTGCTTCTGCCTTACTAGTTTGGCATTAGGTTCTAATTCAATAGTGTGTTGAGCAAGGGTAGTGTTAAAACCTTTGAGGTCCTCATATTGCCATGCAAACACATCACTGAATTCCTTGAATAGCTGAGTGTAAGCCTGCTTCTCCAATTCAATGTTCACTTTTCCAAATTGTAAGCTCTTACCTGGTTCCAACTCTAGTTCAACACAATGTTCTTGTTGGACTACCAGGCTAGCTTTGTTTTTCTTAACTTCATCATCCTTGTTGAAGATAGTCTCTAAGGTAACAAGACCTCTAGGAATCTTATTGGACTTCAGTAATATCACTTGATCACCATAATTTTGTGATATCATATCTTGATTATGCTTTGAAAAAACATCTTCTTCAAACAAGAATTGCAGAATTTGTTCATCATTGTCAAACACCTGCCAATTGACATCATTATTAGGGATAGAGGGTCTGAAAATAACTTTGATATGATGTTGATCTATCTCTTTTGAAATGCTATTTGGAATGTCATACTGAGATCTGACAATAGCTAACCTATCTACATTTTGATTTAGCTTCCTAGGGATAGCAACAATGTTGAAAGCACAAAATTCTTCAATAGCATCCCAAACTCTATGTTTGTATGCTTTCAAAGTGTCATTCCTAGTTGCCCTTATCCCTCTTACTTGGTTGACAACTAACTCACTATCACCATAAACTTTTAAGGCCTTAAGCCCTCTTTTTCTAGCCCACTCTAGTCCATTGACTAGACTTTCATACTTTGCAGTATTGCTAGTGCAGGAGAAACTGAATCTAAAGGTAGTATAATACCTTTCTCCTTTTGGGGACACTAACATAGCACCACCACCAAAACCATGTCTACTTCTAGCTCCATCAAAAAATAGTTCCCAAACTTGATTATTCTGATCCTTTGAACCAATGTCTTCTTTGAGAAGGCTTGGCTCTATGGCTCCACTTTCTTGTATCAAATAACTTCCCAAACCAAAATCCCAAATTAGATTTTCTTGGGCCTCTAAAGCTCTTTCATCTAGAAGAATATCAGGGATACTCTCTATCTTTGTGCTTGCTTCACTAATGGTTTGGAAGTCACCGTCATCAAATATAGGGTAGTTTATATTCATGGTATTGGACACATATGGCTCTATATGGTGTGCTGCCAATGGTTCTAACTTAATGGTGACCTTGGTCCCATACCTTGTATGAAATAGCATGTGAGACTAGTCAGAAGATAGGTAGCCTCCTATCTTGGCTGTAAACTCCCTTGACAAACATATGGCAAATAATGCAGGGATATATATACATATATATATACATATATATATACATATATATATACATATATAGATATATATATATATATATATATCTATATATATATATATATGTATATATATATATGTATATATATATATATGTATCTATATATGTATATATGTATATATATATATATATATGTATATATATATGTATATATATATATATGTATATATGTATATATATATGTATATATGTATATATATATATATATATATGTATGTATATATGTATATATATATGTATATATATATATATACATATATACATATATATATACATATATACATATATATATACATATATATATATATATATATATATATATATATATATATATATATATATATATATATATATATATATCAAGGAGGATGGAAAAATTAGGACTAGCATGTCGGATTAGACTGGTATCCTTAGCTACACCTATAGTATTGACTGAGGATCCATCAAGCTGGGTAACCTTCTTTTGGAAGGGTTCATATTTTAGTCCTAATTGGTCAGCTACTTTCTTGGGCATCACAGTGCTAGTAGCTCCACTATCTACCATACAATTATGTACTAAATATTTTCCAATAATTAGAGATACATAAAAGGGAGGTGGCTTTGAATTCCTACCTTGTGTGAAATTGTCTTTGGAGTTGCTACCTGGAGCCTCCTTTTCTTGATCAGTGTTAACTAACACTGGCTTTGCAGCTTCTTTTGCAGGTTGAGGAGTTGTCACTTCTGTCATGGCCTTCTTCAAAATTTCAGGCTATCTTGGAAGAGCCAAAGAGTCCCACATGGACATGGTGACATTCACCTTCTTCATGTTGTCTACAATGTTATAAGGTGTCACAGTGTGTACTCTTTGTTGTGCCTTTACTATGATGGGCTCCACTTCTTTAGAATTTTGGCCTTCTTTGCTTGTAATGACAGGAGCCTCCTTAGGTATGATGGGATCAGCTTGCTACAGTGGCCTTGTAGATGTAGTGGCTTTGGCATTGGAATCTTCTCTCTCCATGTCCTAAGCTCTCCTTATTGCTCTTGTATAAGCAACAAAAGCAACTTCATCATTGACTCCATTGAAGTCTAGTTGCTCCCTTTTAAAGAGAGCGGTCTCATTCTCTTGTGATTCTTGTTGAGGAACTAAGCCACTGGATGAAGCCTCTGATTGAGCTTGTGAGGCATTCTGAACCATCAGAGCTTGGTTCATCCATCCATTTGAACATGTGTCCTAGTTGTGAGGTTGATTACAAGGAAAACACCATTCATTCTCCATAGCCATATTATTTTGACTAGGAACCATATCCCTCACTGAATTTGTAGAATTAAGAGGTGCAGGGTTATATGGTTGGAATGGTCTCTAATTAAAACTTTTCCTTTGTCCTTGATACCCTCCTTGGTATGGTGGCCTATTTTTTTGATAAGGTTGTCCTTGATTCTGATATTGTTGATTAGGACCTTGGCCTTGTGACTAAAATGGTGGTTTGATTCCTTGACCTTGTTTCTTTAAATTTGTGACTTCTTTAGTCAAGGTCTGCAACAAATTTGTCATTTCTTGCTGACTGCTCTATTGGTTGTTCTTTATCTCTTGTAACTCTTGAGAGAAACTAGCTGTTAGCTCCTAGCCACTAGTACTAGCTTGAGGTGCTAATATGGTAGGGATAGGAGTAAATGGGGGTACTTGTGTAGGTGCAATGGGTTGAAGGCTAGGAAAAATGGGCATTGGAGGCCTTCTAGCAATCATGTCTGCTTGGATTAAACAATTTTCAGCCCTGACAGCTATGTCAAAAGCCTAGGGTAAAGAAGTACCGCCTATAGACTGGATCATGATAGAAATTTGACCATTTAGACTTTGCAAGTAGTAAAGGAAAGCATGGTCTACTAATGGTCTCATAGAGACTAGAATTATATTCCATGTCTTGAGGAATCTACTATTGTAATCTATCATTTGCTCTTGAGGGTCTCTCTTAATGGTTGTTAACTGCTCAACTAGAGACAAGTTATTTGATTTATCCTCAAAATGTTTACTTAATGCATCCCCTAACTCATCCCTTGAAGTAATAGAACCAACAGTTAGAGTTCTAAACCATTCAAGAGCCTTACCTTTTAGAGAGGCTGCTAATAATTTTGTGGCCACATCCTCTTGAGTTATGTTGTGTATGCTACAGATGATGTTCACATCTCTTATGTGCTCAAAAGCAGTTGTCTGTCCTTCACCTATGAAATCAGGTATACTCTTAAGTGCCACCAAGGGCACATCATGATGTTGAGCAAAGGCTAATGGACTCCCTTGATTGAAAGGTGCAAAGGCAAACTGCTTAGCCATTGCAAGAACTGGAACCTGAAGATTAACAACTATATGAGTTGTATTTACTGCTGGGTTTGAATCCTCCTCTAGATCTCTAGTTAGAGATATGCCTCTTCTTCTAAAATGTAAGGGAAAAGGTCTCCTCTCTGAAGTATCAGGAGGTGTAGATTGAACTCTCCTTGCAGGGGATGTTCTTTGAGTTGACCTACCTTTGTGACTTCTTCTTGAGGGCAACTCTGAAAATTTAGTGGGCTTTGAGCTCCTAGTCTCAATCTTTCTCATAAACTTTGAACAAGGTTAGCCTGGATCTTTGAAATTAGTGGAGTCACTAGATATACTTGATAGAATGACTTCTAAAAGCCTGTATTATGCAATCTATATATCAGAGATAACATAATCTTCAACATGAATCTAATTCTTTTACTGTCCCACCGGGCGTGCCAAAATTGTTATACACTAAGTTTGCAGGTTATAGTTTGTGTTTAAATTTTTGAGCTACCCACACCTTCACATTCGATCAACAGGAACAAATAGAAGAAAACCCATGAAAGATATTGCAATCCCCTTTGAAAAAGTCAAAGGCCATATCACAATAGCTAGAACCAATAAAAATTGGCCATCTCAGCAAACGGACCCATAGAAGGTAGAAGAAACCAATCCTTGCATCGAACAGTGGTCGCATGATCGCATGGGATCGGAAGATCCCATGCGGTTATGTGACCACCATAGATCTTGGACAAGCTGTCATCCCCATAGATTCTCTGACCATCAGACCCACCAACGGCCTTGTCATCACCCAGCCAACCACTGAAAAATGGACATGTCACCACCTGAGGACCCACCAACAGCCGCTGCGATGCCGATACCGCATCAATGGTTGTCACATGATTGCATGGGATCGGAAGATCCCATGTGGTTATGCGACCACTGTTGGATCTTACTGTGACCGAGAACTGGGCCAAGGGAAATATTAAAAGGCTGGGATGTAAGAAACTTAGGAAAATAAAGGGGGACCCCAGTGACAAACCTTAGTCGCATGATCGCATAGCATGAAAATGACCTATGCAATCATTCGACAAACCACTTAAATAGAACAAGGGGTCACAACCTTCAAGCATATGGGTTTTGTGGCTAAGTGGCCCGAAAGGGTAAATATTAAATTAGGATGGGCCATGGGCATTTTAGGGGATCATGGGGTTTAAACGGTCACACATGAATTTTAATGGCCTTCAAACCAGAGAACTAAACAATTGAACAAGCATATAATCATGGAAATTTTTTGAGGGGGCTAACATAGGATTAAATATGCCAGACAGAGCGGACCAAGCCAAATTGCATAGGATGGGAAATTTGGGTAACAATAGGTAAGTCAAATAGGGAAATAGAATATTCCCCTACTCCCTTGGAATTAATTCTACATTATTTTTCAAATGTATGCATCATCTCACTCATTTTTTTGTAATGGTCCTATTTAGCTTTATATTTCTCTTCTTTGGTGGATTTTGAAGGTTCTACCTTTGGTGTAGATGCTTTATTTGAATTTTCATTTGAAGTTGGACCCTCATAACTCACTTTCTCCTTTCCTTGAGTTGATGTAGTTGAGTTAGTTCGAGGAGGGCTTGGAATAGAGATAGCACTTAATGTTACCTTAGGATTATCCACTTTAATGTCTTCAATGGTAGCCCTTTGGATAATCCCTTCTCTGTTATGAGGAATAAATACTTCGTGAAGAGGTTTTAGTGCATCACAACATTGGAAAGGATTTGAATCTCCTCCAATTGTGATTTCCTCACCCATGTATGGAAATCTTATGCATTGATGATACGTGGATAGAACTACTTGCATCTCATGTATCCATGGCCTCCCCAATAATATATTATAAGTTAGTTTCATATCTAAGACTTGGCATTTTGTGTCCTTCTTGACAGGTCCAACTTGAATGGGTAATACAATCATGCCTTTCAAAGATCTTTCTGCTTCATCATAGGCCTTTATGGTAATTCTTTTTGTAGGATCAATGCATGACTCGGATAATCCTAGAGATTTGACGAGGCTCAAGGTGCAGATGTTAAGACCAGCTCCCCCATCTATGAGAGCTCTCTTGACCCTATGTCTTTCAATCAAGACTTCTATATGCAGTGACAGATTTTGGAGATGGGTAATGGACATGTCATCATGGTCTGAAAATGAAAGGCAATGGGGCACAATGAGATGTCCCACCATATTCTGAAACTTCTCCTCTTCCAAGTTGATAGGAACATTAGTTTCTACTAAAGATTTTTCTAAAATCTCCTTATGATTTGGAGATAGTTTTAATAACTCCAAGATAGAAATTTGTGTTGGAGTCTTTTATAGTTGATCCACCAAACTATATGGCTTTGTTGTTGTCGATAATTGTTTAGCCAAAATGCTGGATTGTGGAGGGCCAATAGGTTTAGGATCAACCCCTTGTAGGATAATCCTTGAAGTCTGCCCCCTAGTGATAACATTAGACATTTCCTTTTGGGACTGTTCCTTGATCACACTAGTATTTACAACATGCTCACCCTTGGATAATGTATTGATAACATTATCATAATGAGGAGAAAAATTGATATTGTTGCTACTTTTCTTATTCCCATTGGATAGTTCACCTTTCTCATGGTTATAAAAAGGTTGTTTAAATGTTGTGTGATCTTCATTACTTTGAGGCCCTTCAATAGTGATTATACCATTATCAATCAGGTCTTGCACCACGTTCTTTAGATGTAAGCAATCATTTGTCTTATGCCCTCTAATTCTATGATATTCGGAGTGACTATTCTCACTCCACCAGCTGGGCTTGTTTTTTGGCTCGTAGGGTTGAATGCTAGGTAAATTAATGATCTTTTTAGCAATGAGAGTCCTCAATGCTTTCTCAAGAGGTTCACCCAAAGGTGTGTAGGTCCTCTTGGGAGTTGGTGCCAAGAATTGCTTAAACTTGTTACCTCCTTGATTGTTCTTAAAGTTTCCACTATTGGTATTGTTGTTGAAAGGCACTTTGGGAGCCTAATTTGCATTGTTCACCTAATTAGGTGTTCTTGTGAGAGAAAAGGGAGTCACTTTTAAATTATTATAATTAACAACATCATCATTGACCACTCCTTTATTTTTG
This sequence comes from Chamaecyparis obtusa, assembly GCA_027943335.1. NCBI lineage: Eukaryota > Viridiplantae > Streptophyta > Pinopsida > Cupressales > Cupressaceae > Chamaecyparis > Chamaecyparis obtusa. The sequence continues at coordinate 403,193 of BSBK01001135.1, forward strand.
TTCTTCAACCCAAACCGATTATAACTATTAGAAAAGTTCTTATTTTGGTTGTTATGGTTGTCGTTGGAGGTATTATTATTGTAATTCTTATTGTCCTTGTAGATTTTTAACTCTCCACTCTTAACTAATACCTCTTCCGTAGTCACCCCATTTTTGATAAGATCTTCGAAGGTTTTAGGACATTGCATTCTCAACCGATAATTCATCTCACTACTCAAGTTATTGATAAAGATATCCATCTTCTCTTTTTCTAGTACACTCTGAGGATATTTAGAAAATACCATCCTCCATCTTTGTAGGAAAATTAGGAATCCTTCTCCTTCTTTTTGCTTAGTATTACATAAAGGGATCATTGTGACTTCATGTTTGATATTGTATGAATAGTGTGTCACAAATTTAGAAGCCAGCTCTTCAAAGGTTCATATGTTGGAAGGTAATTTCAAAAACCATTCCATGGCCATACCTCCCAAAATTATAGGAAATAATCTCATTAAATAAGTGGTATCATGCATGAATTCCAAGCTCAATGCACAAAATTCCCATAGATGATCTTGAGGATCAGATGTTCCTTCGTATTTGTCATACTTAGGAAATAATACATTGATAGGGAATAATACCGTGACTAGACTCTTGTCAAATGGAAATGGACATAATGCCTCTATTGAAAAGGGCTTTGGAGCCCCACTTTGCTTTATCATGTCCAATTGCATTTGAAATAACTTAAATTGTTTATTCATGATATCGATTGGGCTCTCTTCAACTTCTAGTGGTTTAAGTTGATTAACATCATAGTCATGAGGGATTTTAAGACATGTTCGAGCTAGGTCTAGAAAGTACTTTTCCTTATCTCTTTCCAATGCTTTCTCCATGAGTTTCAAGAAGTATGGGCTTTGTATAACTTCACTAAATTTTTCATTAGTTGCATCATCAGTGGTTGGTTCACCATTGCCCCCATTATTATTGTTGTTAATCCCTTGACTGTTAAGGTCTATTACTCCATTATTGGTATTACCCTGATTGTTTGGGTCAATATCTCCATTGTTGTTATTACCCAAGCTACCAGAGTACATCATGTTGGTTTTCACTTCTTGAATAGGTGGTTCTTGTGGTACTCTTGGGGCAGTAAAAGGATCACTTGAAAAAGGAAGCTCTTGCCTTAGATAAGTCCCATCTTCTTGTAAGGTTTTCTTGACGTAATATGATTGAGTAAAAGTAGGCATGAACATAAACCTCTTGAAAATAAGCTTTGATCTTGCTTTCTTGTGGCCAAATCCTTGTGAAATTTTTAGAATTGCTCAAAACCAAGATTTTCAACCAGGTAGGGTACTGGAACAAATAAAATAGCCAAAAGGGTATCTGAATCTAGAATCAATTTTTTTTAAAACCCTCGGTAAATGCTCACTATTTTCCCTTTTTTAATTTTGGGCGTCACTTTCCTAAATGTAGGAGTGACTTTAACTTTAGTATGCGGTGACTGGAATATTCTTAGGCTGCACTCTGCAGATAAGCAAGCAGCTTTTGCCTATTGATAAGTGTGATTTGAATTTTTCCAAGCATCACTTAAACTGTTATAGGTGTGACTTTATTATTTCCAAGCATCTTTTTACAAATCATAAGCGTAACTTCACTGTGCACAGGTGGTTTTTCTCTATGTGCAGGCAGCACTTTACAGACCAGGTTGTAAATTTCAAATTTTTAGAATTGTAAGATCAAGTCTGCAAAATTTTCTTGCTTGAAAATGAAGTACAAATGCAACACACACATAAAATTTGCACCATGTCCCTAAAATCACACTAAAAGTGTATGTTCTCAGTTGTTTTTCACAAGTATTGAACAAGAAAGTCTTCCAAGCAATCTACATATAGTCAAATTTGGCTTTTAACATGTTTGGCTCTATAAGGTAGCTTACTACTTATCAGGATTTAATAATAATTTTGTTCTAAATCATGTCAAGTTCTTTTTCCCACTTGCAGGCTTCCCACACACACAAAAGCATAATTTGGTGCAATCCAAAAGGACTACTAGAGGAAGTGAAGAAACTTGCACATAACCTAGTCACTCCCCTATTAAGGAAGAGTGTATTTTTTTATAGTGTGTTGGATAGTACCGTGGCTAAGGTGATTGTCTCTCACTTGGGTCGTTCCCTCTCACCATCCTCGTAAGGAAAATCTTGAGAGGCAAGCCCTCTATTGCTCTATTTTAACTAGCATGTATGGAAAAGCAAGAAATTGAACTTAGTCCAACAAGTTTGGGAATTTGGTTCACTTAAAAAAGTGAAGAGCATATCCCTATTGTTGTTCTTTGTTCCAAACACTTTAAGCAACAATTGTTCTTTTTCAATCTCTTGACAAAGAGATTCTTATAATTGAAGTGTTTGGTTAATTCCTTATTTCTATTAAGCTAGATCCAATGAAAGCCACAATTTAAGCAAATGCAAGCTTGATTTGATGAATACCTCTCTTTTGTAGCTAGCAAAGGCTAGGTGCTTTTATGAGATTTTTGGCTTTTTTATTTGCTCACTCACCTAGTGGTGATTGTTCCCGCTCCCTCCTCCAACAAGTTAGTCAACAAAGACATACAAAATGAGGGAAATCAAAAAGGAACAAAGTGAAATTGCAAACTTAAGTGTTTTTTACAAGATTTTTCCAAGAAGTTCCAACAATTTAATGCAAGGAAATTTTAACTCAAAGTAGGGCATTTCATCTTGTATGCATCTAACACTTTAATGTAATATTTGTAAAGATCTTCTTCAAATTTCAAGCTATCCAAAATCACAGCGGTATGAATCTACTGTTCACATTTTACTTGGATTCTTACCTCTTTACTTGCTTGTGTGACTCTATTCTTTGGCTTTCATACCTTTCTGTGTTTGCTCATCTGTAGGAAAAATACAAACAGAGAGTTAAAAACCCAAATTCAATAATCTGACAGCAAATTGAAATGAAAAATGCTAGGCATCATTAGTCAGCTAATACGCATGATTTAAAGACTAGCAGGTGAAACTTTAAAAATAGCCAGCGTCACTTTCCAATGACTCAAGCGATATTTAAAGGTCAGTAGGTGTAATACTTTAAATGATGGGCATTAACAATATTGAAAAGTGTGTAAGATAAACTATTCAAAGCAACAACTAACAACTACTAAGCGTCAGTTAACAAACACTAGGCATGACAAATCACTGTAAATTGTGTCGTAAAGATCATCACAGGTGGCAAAAGATAGCAAATACACAGTATTTTTCAGTTCTCAGGCATCTCTTTATAGTCTCAAGCGTAACAATTTATCTCATAGGCGTCACACTTTATCTTACAGGCATTAGTTAATTGCTGGTAAGCATCATCATAATAGCCACAAGCGTCACTAGATTCTTCATAAGCATCATTTCTCCTATTTTCTGCAAAAAATTCATGGAAAAGTGAAGACAAAACACACAAAAATTGATGAAAATGTTAGAAATGAGGCTCAAAGCCCCACAGTGGGCGCCATTTGTGTGTGTAAGTTTAACACCTTCATGAAATTAGGATAATCAACTACAATTCTAGGAAAATACAATACAAATTTAAGCTAAGAATTGAAATTAACATCCATTACATCCCATGGTTCTCTAACTAATTTGGTAAGTGAAGCTCTCAGCCTATTCTCCACTAGTGACAAATTTAGAATGAGAAATATGATAGTACAAATGCTTAGTCTAGCTCTCAAAATGATCAAATTGATACAAAGATAATTCAAATGCTCTCAATTACTCTCAATTGCTATGAAATTGCCTATAATGGTGATGCTTTTCAAATGAATTTCTAAGATGATTATTGCTCTCAAAATGCCTCTTATTTATAGTAAATTCCCAAGGGTAGGGGGTAGAGTCATTTAATCATGATTTAGCCTTGGTTGAGTCAAAAAAATTGCAATGTTTTTAAATGGGGGGACAATTTAAACGTTTGTGTTAAAGGTTTGGATGAAAAGACCAAATTGAGTGGATGAGATTCAAAGTTTGAATGTGTGATTGAGATTCACCTATTTTGGAGTGATCCATGTGCTTTTGTTCCTCAATTCTCATTGGTTGCTCAAATTATTGTTGAAAGATATTTGGATTAATTAAATTCCATCAATTAATTAAATTAGCCATGTAAGGGAATAGGTTCAATTTGATTTTTTATTTAACAACTATACAATTAATTGATTAAAATCAATTATATAGTGTTTTTGGTCCCTTTAAGCTTGTATTTAATTATTTAATGTCATTATTTGATTTTTCCTTTGATTTAATGATTTTGTCCAATTTTTATTAATAAATGTCCATTTAAAAATTGATTTGATCCATTTTGATGATAATTAAAGCATTTTGTTTAAGATTTTGCAATTTTGAATGATTTTAAGCACTTGTCCATTTTTTAGTGTCTAAAATATTGTATGCAAGAGGAATATCCAGAACCTGACATATGACATCTCTCTCAATAGGACCAACTCAGATTGGTAATACAACTAGCCCTTTGGATTTGCATACTTCTTCATCATATGCCTTGATGGTGATCTTTTTGTCAGAATCTATGCAGTCTTCACCATAGCCTAACTGGGTGAGCAGGTTAGCAGATCAAATATTAAGGCCAGCACCATTATCAATGAGGACACAATGGACACATTTTGGGCTTATCATGACTTTAATATGTAGAGGGGCATTGTGTGGATGGCTCAGCGAATGATCGTCTTCTTCAGAAAAAGATAGATAATGGGGTGAGGTCAGGTGACCCACCATGGATTGAAATCAATCAAGATCAAGGTGTTTTGGGACATTTGCCTCAGTGAGGTCTTTATCAAGAGTCTACCTATGAGTAGGTGAGATCTTCAACAACTCGAAGATAGTGATCTGAGCGTTGGTACGTTGTAATTGGTCTAAGATGTTATAATTAGCATTGGTAGGCATGGGGACCAATTTCAAGTTCTTGTTGGCAGGGCCAACAACAGCTATGTCTACATGTTGTTTCGGTGAAAATGCAGAAGGCTCAGGACCTTTGAGAATGACCTTCACATGAGATCGAGTGACTGCCTTCGCACAAACCTGAGACTATCCTGATTCAAAAGATTGAGATGTAGCGCATCGCAGGAAAAATGGAATCTTAGGTCTAGGAGCATCCTCACTCCCCTTGATGGTGATCACATCACAGTATTCAACATCGACAGGTTCAACCCTATTAATAATATTGTCATTAGTATTATATGTATAGTTGACCTTGTTATTATCATTCTTAATCTTGGAAGATTCACCCTTCTCATGAGGAGGAAAGGGGTCTTTGAATGCTTGGTGATCTGAGTTCTTGTTATGACCGCTCACAATAACATCACCTTTATTGATAAGATCTTGGATCTTATGTCGAAGTTGAATACAGGTAGAAGTATTATGACCCTTGTTTTGGTGGTAATCATAGTATGCAAACTCATTCCACCAAGTAGGTCATGGTTGTAGATCATAAGGACGCAAGTTATCCAGAGGTGTGAGTATTTGGTTTTGCAAGAGAGTCTTGTAAACCACATCAAGAGGTTCCCCTAGGGAGGTGAACTCACATTTAGGTTGAGGTGCCCAAGGTTTGTTTTTGGAAAACCTAGAAGGTTGCTAAGTGTCTGTCGTAGCCTTCTCAGTGGCTTTGGAAGCCTCAATACTGGAGGTAAGATTGAAAACGGCCTTCAGAGGCTTTGGAGTCACATTTTCAATGACTCCATCATTCACAACATCCCAGTTTTTATTAACAAATTTGGTTTTGTCTTTGTTGGAGGAGGACCCCTGTTTGTTATCCTTATGTAGGGTCAATTCTTCTTTCTTGACCATGAATGCCTTGATTCTCACAACTTGTTTAATCATATCATCAAAGGTCAAAGGACCTTGTAGCTATACTTGGTACCTAAAATCAGGAAGAATATTATCTAAAAAGATATCAAGATTCTCAAACTCTTGTATTTTCTAAGAGTATTTGGTGTAGATTTATCTCCATCATTGGAGAAACATCAAGACAGGTTCCCTAGATTGTTGTTTAGATTGCAAAGGTCACAGATATTAACCAGATGCTAGATGTTATGCGAATAGTGTTGGAGGTACAGATTTGCAATCTCATCAAAAGACTTGATGCTAGTAGGAAGTTGAGAAAGCCACTCCATAATAGATCCACACAAACTACACAGGAAGAAACACATGAGATAAGTCTAGTCATGTATAAATTCCATGTATAGAGCACCAAACTCTCTCAAGTGATCTTGAGGATCAGATGTACCCAAATATTTCTCATATTTGGGGAGTTCTACACCCTTAGGAAAGGGCGGCATGCTGAGACTCTTGTCAAATGGGAATGGACAAATGTTCTCCAATGTGAACTAGTTTGTTGGTTTGTCCTTGGTTTTCATGAGTTTCCCAATCTGGTCTTGCATGTCTTGAACTAGTTTTTGCAGTTTAGTGGCCTCTATTTCCTCTTCTTTGACCACAAGATCCTTGACCTTATAGTTTGGAGGTAGCTTGGCCCCTTGTTTGTCTAGTTCAAGAAAGTATTGTTAATATGATTTAGAACAACAAAGAGGGGGGTGAATTAGTTGTTCTTAGGTCCAGATATATAAAACAAACTTTAAAACTCTTCAACAAATCATATCTAATAACCAACTGCTACTTGGTCATTAATGATTGCATAACAGAAATATATAACAGTGCAGTCCACTTATCCAATAGCATCTAACTTGTAAAACACAAAAATGTTCAAACCAAAACATTCACATAAGTATCAACACTAGGATTTATAGTGGAAACCCAATTTGGGAAAAACCACTTTGTAAATATCAAATCCAATTCCATACACATATGTTGGCTTACTGACTATGAACCTTTACCATCTCCATCACTGATCTGCTCGAAACTCTCTTCAAGCAATCACAACACTTCTCCTTCAGCCTTCTATGCTTAGATAGTCAATAACATCAACAATACTTCCAACATGCTCTCTTCTTCAACCTCAACTTAGGTTTCCTTAATACTTTCTCCATTAGGTCAATACATCTTTTGTCACTTAATCTCCTTCGTAGATCTTAGGGTTAGGTCAGATTCATCGAATCCTTCCTACTTTATGTTCTTTGGCTATTCTTCTAGAAATATCTCAAATCTCTTAATAGATTTACAATAAAACATTTTACAATGCATTAAATGCTTTCATACAATCAATAAATAAAGTCAACACATTTTACATAATCCAAGAATTCAATGATGTCAGCTGGAAATCTGAATTCTCCCACAAATGTAAAATACTGACACTCGGTCAATACTGTGTTCAACTCCTCGATCTTCATTAGAAAGTTCAGTCACGTCAAAAATTATTTCCTCGGCTAATATTGTCTTCCTCGGCAATTAACTGATGTTTGGTTAACACTGAATTTACTCAGGATATACTAGCTCGGTTGACACTAACATCACTTGGCTTAAACTAGATTTCTTCACCTTTTCTCGGTTAAGCCTACCATTTTAGTCTTCAATCTTACTTAGATAAATAATACATTGTCTTATCATTGTGCCACATAATCAAGTACTCATTGAAGTATCAAGATAACTCAACCTTTCCTTAGGTGCTATTGTTACCAACCTTGCCTTTCCCCTTAGCAACAATCAAATAGATATAGTACTTTCTTAAATAGCAAAAGTCTTACCATTTAAGGTTTGACATCAATGACAATACAACAATTTCTTCAATTGCAGTTTCCAACAATCTCCCTCTTTGGCATTGATGGCAACACCATATGAATATCACATGAAATACCAACCAATCCAAAACTTATTTGTCCATCAAAAATATTTATAATATCCTTAGCTTCATTCTGATACAGAATCAATTAGCCATGCTTGTATGACCATCCACTGAATTTCTCCCTCTTACTTGATCTTCCATGAAAAATTTCATTCTATGTATTCATCTGTGATCATCTCCCTCTTTGACAAAAATGTCAAAGCAGCAACTAAAACATACATCCTATAGATGTAGATATCATCTTTTCAGTTTAGTAATAGTATTTCTCCCTCTATCATCTTTGCTTATGACTGATTCTTATCTTTGTTATACTTTTCACAACTCTAGGTTGCTCCTAAAGTGTGACCTGTCTCTGCATCAACTTGTTAGATACTCTTTGTAGCACATTTGTTGTAGTGCTCCTAGCTTGACTAGGAAGCCTCGGTTAGGGGAAGGACCCCTAATTGACTTCTCAAATATTCATGAGCTTCTTTAGGTAAAGCCTTAGTGAATATGTCTGCTAGTTGTTCCTTTGTATTCAAATATTCCATTCATACCTCTTTATCTTGTACCAGTTCTCTCAAGTAATGATACTTGATGGCAATGTGTTTGGTCTTTGTGTGCATCACTGGATTCTTAGAGATGTTTATAGCATTTGTGTTGTCACATAAAATGACAACTGGTTCAGTGATTTCTTCTTTCATGCCTACCAAAAATTGCTTTATCCATATCAAATTTGAACAGTTCACAGCTGCAGCCACATACTTGGCTTCAGCAATAGATTGGGAAATGCAATTTTATTTGTTGCTTGTCTAGGAAACTAATCTCTATCCAAGAAAGAAATCTCCACCACTAGTACTCTTTCTGTCATCTACATTTCCTGCCCAATCAGCATATGTATACACTCTCAGTTCAAACTTCTCATGCTTCTTGTAGTACAATCCATAGTCAGCAGACCCTTTCAAATATCTCATTATTCTTTTGACAGCCATCATGTGAGTTTCCTTAGTATTGGAAAAGAATCTTGCCACAATCCTAATAGCTAATGCAATATCTGGTCTGCTATGTATAGCATACTATAGCTTTCCAACCATAGATCTATACAAAGTCTGGTTTACTTCTATAGCATCATCATTTTTAGACAACTTTTATCTTGTAGCCATGGGAGTACTTACTGGCCTTGAATCTTCCATACCAAAGGTTTTCAATATCTCATGAACATATTTAGACTGGGTGATGAAAATTCCTTTCTCCATTTGATATACTTGTAAACCAACAAAAGATTTGATCTCCCCAAACATACTCATTTCAAATTTAGTTTGCATTTCATTTGAAAATTTATTACACAAGGCATCTTGTCCACCAAATATAATATCATCTACAAAGATCTTAGCTAACAAGATTCCTTTACCTTCTTCATCTTTCATGTATAGGTTGCTTGTGTCATTTTTCCTTGAGAATCCAATCTGTATTAGGTAGTTGTGCAGTCTCTCATACCATGCTCTGGGAGCTTGCTTTAGTCCATACAGTGCTTTATTCAGTTTGCAAACCATGTGTCTTTTGTTTGGATCAACAAATCCTTCTGGCTGTTCAATATACACTTCTTCTTCTAATATACCATTTAAAAATGTAGAATTAACATCCATTTGGTATATCTTGAAATCTTTATAGGCAGCATATGCAAGAAGAGTTCTTACTCCTTCCAATCTAGCTACAAGGGCAAATGTCTCCCATAATCTATTATTTCTTCTTGTGTGAAGCCTTTGCATACGAGCCTAGCTTTGTTTCTTATGATATGACCATGCTCATTTAGCTTATTACGAAATACCCACTTTGTCCCAATGACATTCTTATTTTCTAGTCTCGGCACCAGAGTCCAGGTATCATTCTTCTCTAACCGGTCTATCTCTTCATTCATTTCTTCTATTTGGTCTTCATTTTCTAATGCCTCCTTTGTTTTCTTAGGCTCAAATTCACATAATAAACATATTGGATCTCTTGTCTTGCTTCTAGTCAGAATTCTAGTATCTTTGTCTCCAATAATTTGTTCAGGCTTGTGATGCCTCCTTACATATTGTGCTAGAACAGGTTCTACTCTCCTTTCATTTTTCTCATCAAATTCACCAACAAGATTGTCAGATTTAGCTTCTGAATGCTCGACAACCTCTCCCTAATACTCGGCAGCCTTTTTCTGTTGCTCAGCACGTTGTTCTTCTCTCTCGGCATTGTTTTCCTGATGCTCGACATTGCTTACCCAAGACTCAGCATCAGGTGCAAGTCTATCACTTACCTCTCCTTCCTCTATATACACAAAATATCTGTAATCTTTTGGTTCTCTTTTTCTATCAGCTTCATTTTTCTCTGCATACTCATCAACTTTGACATTCACACTTTCCACAATTTTGTTAGTGTTAGATTTCAAACACTTATAAGCTTTACTTTTGGTGGAATAGCCTAGGAATATACCCTCATCGCTTTTAGCATCAAATTTTCCATTTCTATTGTCCTTTAATATGTAGCATTTACTTCCAAAAATTCTAAATTACTTTACATTAGGTGCATACCCATGCCACAACTCATAAGGTGTCAGATTTGTACCTTTTTTGATCTGTACTCGATTAAGAGTATAAATAGTTGTACTTACAACTTCTTTCCAATACTTTTGTGCAACATTCTTTTCAATCATTAATGTCCTTCCACAATCCAAGATAGATCTGTTCCTTCTCTCTGCTATATCATTATGTGGAGGAGTTCTAGGTGCAGACATCTGTCTTTTGATCCCTCTATCATTGCAAAACATATTAAATTCATTGGATATAAATTCTCCACCTCTGTCAGATCTCAGACACTTCAGGTTCCTACCTATCTCCTTTTCAACCTTAGCCACATACCACTTAAAAAATTGAAAAGCATCAGATCTTTCCTTTAAGAACATTACATGCCTCATTCTGGTATAATCATCAACAAACAAGATAAAATATCTAGCACCACAATAGCTTTGTACACCCATCGGTCCACAAAGGTCAGTATGAACCAAATCTAAGGTATTCTCAGAAGTAAAAGTTTTTCTCTTGAAACTAGACTTTGTCATCTTACCCAACTGACATTCTTTACACATTACATTCTCAGGTTTCTTCAATCTAGGTAGACCTCTCACTTTCTTTTTCTTACTAATTTCTACCAAATTATCAAAGTTAACATGACATAGCCGCTTATGCCATAACCAAATATCATCAAGTTGTGCAATCATACATGTTTCTTCAGATAGGTCTAGATAGAACAAATTACCTCTTGTCTGTTCTCCACTTCCAATCAGTTCACCAGTGGCGTCAAATATTTTTGCCTTCCTGTGATGAAATTCCACTCAGTAGCCAGTGCTATTAAGTTGTGCAACACTCAGTAGATTATAGTTAAGACCCTCAACCCAATAAGCATTTTCACAAGTGATCTTATCAGTCAGCTTAATCAATCATTTTCTTCTAATAGGACATGGTGCATCATTACCAAATTTCACACTCCTACCTTTATAATGATCTAAGGTATCAAACTTACTCTTGTCACCAGTCATATGATGTGAACAACCACTGTCAATAATCCATTTATCATTTTTGTTCACATAAGATATCAATGTAGTTTTCTCATCCTCATCAAATTCATCTTCATTGCAACATAGACAACCTCAATTTCAAAATCATCACTATCAGTGTCAATCTCTTCTTCGGCAATATAGCAAGATTACTTAACTTTTCCTTTGTAGTCCTTGTATCTTCGGTAACCTCTATCTTCTCTTTTGTCTTTATGCTTGTTGTCTTCTTCTTCATCCTTATCATCCCTGTCAGGATATCTAGCAACTATATGACCAACTTTATTACATGAAAAAAAATATAGTAGGGAGTTTACCTTTGTACTTTCATTTTCCCCTTTTCAATCTTCTAGCCATAAGAGCTTCTAGATCCTCAAGTTCTTCATCAGATGTGTCATTGTCACTTTCACTGATGCATCTTTCTTTTTCCTTCTTTGACTTACTCAGAACCATTTGTGACTTAAAAGTAGATTCAACATTACCAATAGTGAAGTTATCATAGTTAGTGTATAGATAAAATATGGATGGGGTCCTAGAACAATGGTTTGCACACAAAAAGGGTATCAAAATCCAATCTTAGATCTAAAATTCCACACATGTACCTGCAACAAAAATGGCTTTTTTTGTTGGGGGGAAGGGGTTTGCCTTAGTCAAACCCCAATTTAGAAATTAACCTTGAAATTAAATTGAAATTGCTCGAATAAATAAAGTAAATGGAACAATTCACCTTGCTTGAGTTGAAACCCTTGTGGAGGATTCGAATCCTTGAATCCACAAGAATGGATGAATGTAGAATCAAATGTGGGATGTCTCCAATCAATTGTCTTTAGATCTTCAACACCAATCTTGAATGGATCTTCAATTTGGAAGAGGCTTCAATGGAAATGGAGGAATCTTCAACAAGAGAGCTCCATAGAGCTTGAATCCTTCAATGGCTTCTAATGGATCTCCTTGATGAATTGAATGCTTGGATGCTTGAAGGCTTGAATGCTTGATCTTCTTTCTTGCTTGCACTTAAGAGCTTGAGATATTATGAGATGAGATGGGGAAAATGAGAGAGGAAGGCTCCCTTTTATAGTGATCTAGGGCATAAGAGGGGCCTCGTAGAAAACAATAATTAAGGGTCAATGGCACAAAACTCTAGAAAGGTGCACATGGAAGGGAAATTAAATTAAAGTCTTGACAAAAAACTCTAGGAGGGGACCACCCTTAATATAGAAATAAAATAATTATTTAAGAGCCTTGTCACAAAATTTGAGTTAAGGCCAACCCCAAAGTTAATTTGAGCATTAGGCACAAAACTCGAGAAAGACTAATCTCCAATAATAAATTAGGAATCCTATACAAATATTGAGAAAGGTCCACCTCAAATATTAATTTGAGAATTTGACACTTAATCTGAGAAATAATGGCCCTGAAGAGGGAAAAGACAAGATTTTAATGAAATCCTAAAACTAGAAACCAACCCCGAGGATCCAGGACCCTAGGGTCAAGGACAAGGTTGTTCCTGACCAGATCCCAAAGAGGGAAAATACAAATTTTTAATGAAATCGTGAAACCAGAAACTAACCCCGAGGATCCTAGACCCTAGAGTCAAGGACGAGGTTGATCCTAACTAGGTCATGATCAAGGTTGATCCTGACCAGGTCAAGGTCAAGGTTGAATTTGACCTAAAAGGTCAACCTTGACCCCTGAGGTCAAGAATCTCAATTTCATAGTCCAAGATGCCAGGCAAATGCCAAGAAGAAGTGGAAAATGGGGTAGAATAGGGGAAAAAGCTAGATCCAAGTCGAGTATCCATTCAAGGCATTTGACATGACCCCAAACCACTTACTTGGAGGGCTAAACACTCTTACCATGGAAGTGCTTCCATTTTAAGACGATACATTAAGCCCCCACTTTAGCAAGAGTATGGACTCGATGCAAACTCTTGGTAAAGGAGATCATAAAGAAAAATATAATCTTATTGAAATCAAAGGGACAAAGGAATCCTCAAGCCCCCAGAGACTCTAGTCTTCGTCAACTCCAAGATTGCAATAAGAGAGAAATCACTAGAAAAAGATAGAAAAGGGGAAGAGAGGAGTGGTTAGCTCATCCAGTAAGATGTGTATATCTCATTGTGAACCACAAAAGGATAGGATGGCCCACCAAGAAAACACTTGATAGTCACCCCATAATGTTGTGCGCCTTTTGGTGGCTTTGTGCATGTATGTAATGTGTCTTCTGACGGCTTTTATAAAGTACCCATGGATCCACCTTCTTGTATCACCATGGAATACAAAATGTGTGTCTCCTCAAGATTTAGCAACTTATGTGTGTTACCTTGGGAAGATTTAGTATACTGCAAAACAAAAGGTTAGAAAAAAAATGCATAATTTAGAACAATGGAGGCCATATATATGCCCCCCTCCTTAATATGGCACAAACATACTATTTTGACATGTTAAGGAAAGAAAAGAACAAGGATAAAGCCTTCTTCAGCATCAAGACAATATCAATAGACAAAACCTAGTCCAAGCCAAGAAGGCCACATCTCCTATGAGGCCATGGAAGGGACAAATACAATGAGATATCATGCAAAAAGTGAAAAAGTAACCCTTGTGAGGGATAGCACACTGTTCAGTTTCCAAGGTGAGATATATATCAACCTTGAAAACCCAATGTCAAACAATGAAATCAATTGTGATTAAGGAAAAATATCCTCAGTGCAAACCAAAATATTCATGTATAATTGGATATCTCATAATAGATAGATACTACTTAACTACGGAAAGAGGTGAATCCCGGAAAGATAGAAAAGAGGGTGATGACATCCTTGCCCCCCAAGTATAGGAACAAGGATGGAAGGGGACCTATTATATCACTCACAACATTCTACAAGACAACAAGCCCCCAAAGATTAGGCTAACATTGTTTATATAATGTGGAGTTCCATAATAGGAACATAAATGTTATTTAGAGAAAATAGGATTGAAATACAACTCATTGTCACATGATATATAAATAACCTTACTATCAATGAGCTGCCTAATCTTATAATGTAAAGCATGACATTCATTAGTAGAGTGATCATTAAATATATGATATAAACAAAAAGGAAGAGTCTTCAAGTGTGGACTACATTTCTTTTTGCGTTTAGGTCTAGTAATCATCTTGGCACAAAGGAGTTTAGGCAAAAGAAATTCTTGGTCAAATTCCTTCATAGGTGTATCATGTTTTGAAGTGTTATTTGAGATGTTGTTAACATTGATTTGTTGTCGAGGATTAAATCCCAATCCATAAGAATGCTCATGCCCCCCAATGTGTAAGGGCATTTGAATTCCATGTTTATGCTTACCAAATCCTTGAGCATTAAATCCTTGTTTAATGAGGAAATGATAACCAGGACCATAACAAGAAGCAAGGATAAAGTTATTATGAAGGGTTTTAGAAGTAAAAACTCATTGTTCAAACTCTCTTTGTTTCTTCATAAAATCAAGATCATTAACCTTATACTCTCCAATAAAGGTAGGATTAAAATCCAAGGTTCCCCAATCATCATTAGGAAGAGCATTATAGGAAGGAGGATTACTATTAGAAATAGGAGTAGTGTGATTTTGAATATTCAAACAAGGATTAGGCACATCATCCGCATGAAGTGTATACATCTTGTTGTTATGTATAAACTTGATTTTACGGTGAAGGGTGGAAGGAATAACATGCATCTCATGCAACCAAGGTCTACCCAAAAGAAGGTTATAATTGAGAGGTCTAGGCATAACATGAATAGGTGTATTAAGGATTACTAGTCCTACTTTGATAGGTAAGGTAATGATGCCTAAAGTGTTCTTATCAATGTTATCAAAGCCACGTATAGGAACATTGTCAGGTTGAATAGTTGAAAGATCGGTATTAATCAATTTGAGCATGTCCATGCTACAAATATTAAGCCCAGATCCATTATCAATCAAGGTCCTATGAATGATACTTTTATTGATAGAAACAACAACCATAAGAGCATCATATATATTCTGGACTTCTTTAGAAGGTAAATCTTTTTGAGTAAAAATACTATCAGGAGGACTCGGGGTAGCATGCATGCATTGTAAGAAGTTATTGATGTTCTCTTGATTAGGAGGTGGAGTAGGAAGAGTTGCTAGAGCTTTTTGCAAGGCTTCATAGTAGGTAGGTGAAGTTTGAAGAAGCTCCCATAAAGAAATCTTGGGAGGAGTATTTTGTAATTGGTTTATCAAATCATACTCCTTGCTAGGAAGAGGGGGTGGAGGAGGAAGAATAGGTTGAGAAGGTAGTAAAGAAGTAGAAACCACCAAATTAGGTTGAAAGTTATTCCTTGTAAAATATGTGTGAGCTATCAAATCTTGATCATTAAAAGACTATAAAGAGTCCATAGGTTTACTTTTGATAGTAATGCAAGGACAACCTTTGACAGTCAACAAGGGTTTAGGATAAACCATTTTAGTTATCTCAACACTACAAATAGATTAACAAGAAGGAAGAAAAGAGGACATCCTAGGAGGAGATGAGGTAAGATCTTGATTCTCCTTAGGATCAAAACTAAAATGGAGAGCATTAAGGGAATTCATATCATTCTCCACTAATGCCTCAGCACTAGAAGGAATCTCAAATGGAGATAAAGCATCTATAATATCACCTTCTTTCAATAAAATGTCTGCATAAGGGAAGTGTATTTTAGAAAAAGATTCATCATCATGTATGAATATGTCATCCATTAAAAAATCACCCTCTTGTATCAAAGCTTCTTTATGAGGAGGGGATAAATCAATGTCTTCATCAAAGGGTTCATTCATAATGGTTTCATGAGGAAAAGAAAAATCAACATCCCCATCCAAAGGTTCAATAAAGCACTTAAACCATGATTGAGATAACTTGTGCAACATGATAATGAATAAAGAAATGCATATAAAATAGATCTAGATATATCTAAATGTATTCAAATGAAATGTTTTTGTATTTTTGAAGAAATTTTGCAATTTTTTTTTTGTATTTTTGAAATATAAATGCAAGAGCATAAAATAAATCTACTCTTATTGTAAGATCTAACACAAAATGAAAATCTAACACAAGATAATAGAAAGAGAGATTTAACACAATAGGGCATCTAAATCCACAAAAGAAAGGGGTAAGTATGTCAGGTTCACCAAAATGTAAAGGATAAAATGTGGATGGGGTCCTACAACAATGGTTTGCACATAAAAGAGACCCCAAAGCCAATATTTTACACTTACACAAAATTGTATTGATATAAAAAGTAAATATAGATGATTAATATTGAAATGAAGAGATAAAGGTACTTACCTTTGAATAATAATCGGCTGAAAACCCTCTCAAACGATCTCAAAAACTATTAATTCTTACGTGCTAAACCGAAACTATGAGATCTACAAAACCCAGAAATCTTTTTCTAAGATTAGATCAGGTCAACTTTGACCGTCATAAAAGGTCAAAGGCTACATTTTTATTCTGAAGGTCGATTTTGACTTTGTTCATAGATCTCGTAAGTTCACCAAAAAGGGTATCAAAATCCGATTTCAGATCTGAAATTCCACACCTATACCTGCAACAAAAATGGTTTTGTTTGTTGGTGGGAAGGGGTTTGCCTTAGTCAAACCCCAATTTAGGAATTAACCTTGAAATTGAATTGAAATTGCTAGAATAAATAAAGTAAATTGAACAATTCACCTTGCTTGAGTTGAAACCTTTGTGGAGGATTTGAATCCTTGAATCCACAAGAATGGATGAATGTAGAATCAAATGTAGGATGTCTCCAATCAATTTTCATTAGATCTTCAACACCAATCTTGAATGGATCTTGAATTTGGAAGAGGCTTCAATGGAAATGGAGGAATCTTCAACAAGAGAGCTCCATAGAGCTTGAATCCTTTAATGGCTTCTAATGTATCTCCTTGATGAATTGAATGCTTGGATGCTTGAAGGCTTGAATGCTTGATCTTCTTTCTTGCTTTCACTTGAGAGCTTGAGAGATTGTGAGATGAGATGGAGAAAATGAGAGAGGAAGGCTCCCTTTTATAGTGATCTAGGGCACAAGAGGGACCTCGTAGAAAATAATAATTAAGGGCCCATGGCACAAAACTCTAGAAAGGTGCACATGGAAGGGAAATTAAATTAAATTCTTGACACAAAAATATAGGAGGGGACCACCCTTAATATAGAAATAAAATTATTATTTAAGAGCCTTATCACAAAATTTAAGGTAAGGCCAACCCAAAGTTAATTTGAGCATTAGGCACAAAACTTGAGAAAGGCTAATCTCCAATAATAAATTAGGAATCCTATACAAATATCGAGAAAGGTCCACCTCAAATATTAATGTGAGAATTCGACACTTAATCTGAGAAATAATGGCCCCGAAGAAGGAAAAGACAAAATTTTAATGAAATCTTGAAACCAGAAACTAACCTCGAGGATCCGGACCCTAGGGTCAAGGACGAGGTTGTTCTTGACTAGGTCAGGGTCGAGGTTGATCCTGACCAGGTCAAGATTGAGGTTGATCCTGACTAGGTCAGGGTCGAGGTCGACTTTGACCTAAAAGGTTGACCTTGACCCTAAGGTCAAGAATCTCAGGTTCATAGTCCAAGATGCCAGGAAAATGCTAGGAAGAAGTGGGACATGGTGTAGAATAGGGAAAAAAGCCAGATCCAAGTCAAGTATCCATTCAAGGCGTTCGACATGACCCCAAACCACTTACTCGGAGGGCTAAACACTCTTACCATGGAAGTGCTTCCAGTATAAGATGATACATTAAGCTCCCACTTTAGCAAGATTATGGACTCAATGCAAACTATTGGTAAAGGAGATCATAAAGAAAAAGATAATCTTATTGAAATCAAAGGGACAAAGGAATCCTCAAGCCCCCAGAGACTCAAGACTTCATCAACTCCAAGATTGCAATAAGAGAGACATCACTAGAAAAAGATAGAAAAGGGGAAGAGAGGAGTGGTTAGCTCATCCAGTAAGATGTGTATATCTCATTGTGAACCACAAAAGGATAGGATGGCCCACCAAGAAAAAACTTGATAGTCACCCCATAATGTTGTGTGCCTTCTGGTGGCTTTGTGCATGTATGTAGTGCATCTTCTGATGGCTTTTATAAAGTACCCATGGATCCACCTTCTTGTATCACCATGGAATACAAAATGTGTGTCTCCTTAGGATTTAGCAACTTATGTCTGTTACCTTCGGAAGATTTACCATACTGCAAAACAAAAGGTTAGAACAAAAAAGCATAATATAGAATGAGGGAGGCCGTATATATGCCCCCCTCCTTAATATGGCAAAAACATACTATTTTGACATGTTAAGGAAAGAAAAGAACAAGGATAAAGCCTTCTTCAACATCAAGACAATATCCATAGACAACACCCAGTCCAAGCCAAGAAGGTCATAGCTCCTATGAGACCATGGAAGGGATGAATGAAATGAGATATCATGCAAGAAGTGAAAAACTAACCCTTGTGAGGGATAGCACACTATTTAGTTTCCAAGGTGAGATATATATCAACCTTGAAAACCCAATGTCAAACAATGAAATCAGTTGTGATTAAGGAAAAAGATCCTCAGTGCAAACCAAAATATTCATGTATAATTGGATATCTAACAATAGATAGATACTATTTAACCAAGGAAAGAGGTGAATCCCAGAAAGACAGAAAAGTGGCAGATGACATCCTTGCCCCCAAAGTATAGGAACAAGGATGGATGGGGACCTATTATATCACTCGCAACATTATACAAGACAACGAGCCCCAAAGGATTAGGCTAACATTTTTTATATAATGTGGAGTTCCATAATAGGAACATAAATATTATTTAGAGAAAATAGGATTGAAATACAACTCATTGTCACATGATATATAAATAACCTTACTATCAATGAGCTGCCTAATCTTATAATGTAAAGCATGACATTCATTGGTAGAGTGATCATTAAATATATGATATAAACAAAAAGGAAGAGTCTTCAAGTGTGGACTACGTTTCTTTTTGCGTTTAGGCCTAGTAATCATCTTGGTACGGAATTTAGGCAAAATAAATTCTTGGTCAAATTCCTTCATAGGTGTATCATGTTTTGAAGTGTTATTTGAGATTTTGTTAACATTGATTTGTTGTCGAGGATTAAATCCCAATCCATAAGAATGTGCATGCCCCCTAGTGTGTAAGAGCATTTGAATTCCATGTTTATGCTTACCAAATTCTTGAGCATTAAATCCTTGTTTAATGAGGAAATGATAACCAAGACCATAACAAGAAGCCATATCAGAAGGAGTCAATGGAACTTCAGTAGTCACTATGTCATTATTAGTAGGTTTGATAGATCCATTATGGGTAGAAGCAGTGAAAAAGTTATTATGAAGGGTTTTAGAAGTAAAAACTCATTGTTCAAACTCTCTTTGTTTCTTCATAAAATCAAGATCATTAACCTTATACTCTCCAATAAAGGTAGGATTAAAATCCAAGGTTCCCCAATCATCGTCAGGAAGAACATTAGAGGAAGGAGGATTACTATTAGAAATAGGAGTAGTGTGATTTTGAATATTCAAACAAGGATTAGGTGCATCATTTGCATGAAGTGTATACATCTTGTTGTTATGTATAAACTTGACTTTACGGTGAAGGGTGGAAGGAATAGCATGCATCTCATGCAACCAAGGTCTACCCAAAAGAAGGTTATAATTGAGAGGTCTAGGCATAACATGAATAGGTGTATTAAGGATTACCAGTCCTACTTTGATAGGTAAGGTAATGATGCCTAAAGTGTTCTTAGCAATGTTATCAAAGCCACGTATAGGAACATTGTCAGGTTGAATAGTTGAAAGATCGACATTAATCATTTTGAACATGTCCATGCTACAAATATCGAGCCCAGATCCATTATCAATCAAGGTCCTACAAATGATACTTTTATTGATAGAAACAACAACCATAACAACATCATATTGATTATGGACTTCTTTAGAAGGTAAATCTTTTTGAGTAAAAATAATATCAGGATGACTCGGGGTAGCATGCATGCATTGTAAGACGTTATGGATGTTCTCTTGATTAGGAGGTGGAGTAGGAAGAGTTGCTAGAGCTTTTTGCAAGGCTTCATAGTAGGTAGGTGAAGTTTGAAGAAGCTCCCATAAAGAAATCTTGGCAGGAGTATTTTGTAATTGGTTTATCAAATCATACTCCTTGCTAGGAAGAGGGGGTGGAGGAGGAAGAATAGGTTTAGAAGGTAGTAAAGAAGTAGAAACCACCGGATTAGGTTGAAGGTTATTCCTTGTACGATATGTGTGAGCTATCGAATCTTGATTATTAAAAGACTATAAAGACTACATAGGTTTACCTTTGATAGTAATGCAAGGACAACCTTTGACAGTCAACAAGGGTTTAGGATAAACCATTTTAGTTATCTCAACACTACAAATAGATTCACAAGAAGGAAGAAAAGAGGACATCCTAGGAGGAGATGAGGTAAGATCTTGATTCTCCTTAGGATCATCACTAAAATGGAGAGCATTAAGGGAATTCATATCATTCTCCACTAATGCCTCATCACTAGAAGGAATCCCAAATGGAGATAAAGCATCTATAATATCATCTTCTTTCACTAAAATGTTTGCATAAGGGGAGTATATTTTAGAAAAAGATTCATCATCATGTATGAATATGTTATCCATTAACAAATCACCCTCTTATATCAAAGCTTCTTCATGAGGAGGGGATAAATCAATGTCTTCATCAAAGGGTTCATTTTCATGAGGAAAAGAAAAATCAACATCCCCATCCAAAGGTTCAATAAAGCACTTAAACCACGCTTGAGATAACTTGTGCAGCATGATAACGAATAAAGAAATGCATATAAAATAGATCTAGATATATCTAAATGCATTCAAATGAAATGTTTTTGTATTTTTGAAGAAAGTTTGCATTTTTTTTTTTGTATTTTTTAAATATAAATGCAAGAGCATAAAAGAAATCTACTCTTATTGTAAGATCTAACACAAAATGCAAATCTAACACAAGATAATAGAAAGGGAGATCTAACACAATAGGGCATCTAAATCCACAAAATAAAGGGGTAAGTATGTTAGGTTCACCAAAATGTAAAGGATAAAATGTGGATGGGGTCGTAGAACAATGGTTTGCACATAAAAGAGACCCCAAAGCCAATATTTTACACTTACATGAAATTGTATTGATATAAAAAGTAAATATAGATGATTAATATTGAAATGAAGAGATAAAGGTACTTACCTTTGAAAAATAATTGGCTGAAAACCCTATCAAACAATCTCAAAAATTATTGATTCTCGCAATTCTCAACCGAAACTGCGAGATCTACAAAACACAGAAATCTTTTTCTAAGATTAGATCAGATTGACTTTGACCCTCATAAAAGGTCAAAGACTACATTTTTATTCTAAAGGTTGATTTTGACTTTGTTTGTAGATCTCGGAAGTTCGCCAAAAAGGGTATCCAAATCCGATCTCAGATCTGAAATTCCACACTTGTACCTGCAAGAAAAATGGTTTTGTTTTTTGGGGGGAAGGGGTTTGCCTTAGTCAAACCCCAATTTAGGAATTAACCTTTAAATTGAATTGAAATTGTTGGAATAAATAAAGTAAATGGAACAATTCACCTTGCTTGAGTTGAAACCCTTGTAGAGGATTCGAATCCTTGAATCCACAAGAATGGATGAATGTAGAATCAAATGTGGGATGTCTCCAATCAATTGTCTTTAGATCTTCAACACCAATCTTGAATGGATCTTCAATTTGGAAGAGGCTTCAATGGAAATGGAGGAATCTTCAACAAGAGAGCTCCATAGAGCTTGAATCCTTCAATGGCTTCTAATGGATCTCCTTGATGAATTGAATGCTTGGATGCTTGAAGGGTTGAATGCTTGATCTTCTTTCTTGCTTGCACTTGAGAGCTTGAGAGATTGTGAGATGAGATGGAGAAAATGAGAGAGGAAGGCTCCCTTTTATAGTGATCTAGGGCACAAAAGGGGCCTCGTAGAAAATAATAATTAAGGGCCCATGGCACAAAACTCTAGAGAGGTGCACATGGAAGGGAAATTAAATTAAAGTCTTGACACAAACTTCTAGGAGGGGACCACCCTTAATATAGAAATAAAATAATTATTTAAGAGCCTTGTTACAAAATTTGAGGTAAGGCCAACCCCAAAGTTAATTTGAGCACTAGGCACAAAACTCGAGAAAGGATAATCTCCAATAATAAATTAGCAATCTTATACAAATATCGAGAAAGGTCCACCTGAGATATTAATGTGAGAATTTGACACTTAATCTGAGAAATAATGGCCCCAAAAAGGGAAAAGACAAAATTTTAATGAAATCCTGAAACGGGAAACTAACCCCGAGGATCTCGGACCCTAGGGTCAAGGATGAGGTTGTTCTTGACCAAGTCAGGGTCGAGGTTGATCCTGACCAAGTGACCAGGTCAGGATCAAGGTTGATCTTGACCAAGTCAGGGTCGAGGTCGACTTTGACCTAAAAGGTCGACCTTGACCCTGAGGTCAAGAATCTCAGGTTCATAGTCCAAGATGCCAGGAAAATGCCAGGAAGAAGTGGAAAATGGGGTTGAATAGGGGAAAAAGCCAGATCTAAGTTGAGTATCCATTCAAGGTGTTCAACATGACCTTGAACCACTTACTCGAAGGGCTAAATGCTCTTACCATGGAAGTGCTTCCATTTTAAGATGATACAGTTAGAAAGTTCAAAAGCAGTAAGCTTACCAACCAAACTTTCCAAAGTAAGAGCATTGTTAGGGTTACATCTAGATTCCTGAATTGCTGAAATTTTGATGGCATGGATAGGACGTAGAGTTATCAATACTTTTCCTATTACACTTTCATCATCAATAGTTCCATTTGCTCCTCTAATAGCATTTACAACTTCTTTTATTCTACCACAATATTGTGCAATATTCTCACCTTCTTGCATTTTCATTTCATCAAATTTACCTCTTAGGCTCTCAGTTGTTTCTCTCAATACATTTATGTCCTTGCCATAAATGTTTGCAAGGGTGTCCCACATTTTTTTTGCAATACTGCAGTCTTTGATGCCTTCAAATTTTGGATAACTTAGGGAAGACGTAATCTCCAACATTTCTTGGTTGTGCTCTTGTTTAGCTTTCATTTCCTAAGCAGTCAAAGGTGCAATAGGTGTGACATAGTCATGCTCAACATAATACTTTGCAGAATCACCAATACCAGCCAAATGTAGCTTCATCAAGCTTTGTCATGCAGGGAAGTTCTCCTTATTCAGCTATGGTACCTCCTTCTTATACATATTGATCATTTGCTTCAAGTACCTTCAAACTTGTTCTTTGTAAGCACCAACAGCTCTAATACCAATTGTTAATATGATTTAGAACAATAGAGAGGGGGGTGAATCAGTTGTTCTCAGGTCCAAATATATAAAACAAACTTTAAAAACTCTTCAACAAATCAGATTTAATAACCAACAACTACTCAGTCATTACTGATTGCATGACAGAAACATATAACAGTGCAGTCCACTTATCCAATAGCATCTAACTTATAAAACACAGAAATGTTCAAACCAAAACATTCACACAAGTATCAACACTAGGATTTATAGTGGAAACCCAATTTGGGAAAATCCACTTTGTAAATATCAAATCCAATTCCATACACATATGTTGGCTTACTAACTATGAACCTTTACCGTCTCCATCACCGATCTACTCGAAACTCTCTTCAAGCAATCACAACACTTCTCCTTCAGCCTTCTCTACTTAGACAGTCAATAACATCAACAATACTTCCAGCATCCTCTCTTCTTCAACCTCAACTTAGGTTTCCTTAATACTTCCTCCATTAGGTCAATACATCTTTTGTTGCTTAATCTCCTTTGTACATCTTAGGGTTAGGTCAGATTCATCGAATCCTTCCTAAATTATGTTCTTTGGCTATTCTTCTAGAAATATCTCAAATCTTTTAATATATTTACAATAAAACATTTTACAATGCATTAAATGCTTTCATACAATCAATAAATAAAGTCAACACATTTTACATAATCCAAGAATTCAACGATGTCGGCTGGAAATCTGAATTCTCCCACAAATGTAAAATACCAATGCTCAGTTAATATTGTGTTCAACTCCTTGGTCTTCATTAGAAAGCTCTGTCACCTCAAAAACTATTTCCTTGACTAATACTATCTTCCTCAGCAATTAACTGATGTTCGGTCAACACTGAATTTAATCGGCATATACTAGCTCAATTGACACTAACATCACTCAGCTTAAACTATATTTCTTCACTTTTGCTCAATTAAGCCTACCAGTTTAGTCTTCATTCTTACTTAGATAAACAATACATTATCTTATCATTGTGCCACATAATCAAGTACTCATTGAAGTATCAAGTTAACTCAACCTTTCCTTAGGTGTTGTTGTTACCAACCTTGCCTTTCCCCTTAGCAACAATCAAATAGATATAGTACTTTCTTAAATAGCAACAATCTTACCAATTAAGGTTTGACACCAATGAAAATACAATAATTGCTTTAATTGTAGTTTCCAACAAGTATTTCTCCTTCTATTCTTTCATTATAATATCCATCATCTTACGAAGGCTTTTGTTAGCTCGGGAGGCATCGACATCTTGCTGGGTTATCCCTTCATCATCATTACCTAGGATTTCAGAGATGCTTTGGGATTGGAATTTATCTTTGTCATTGTGAGCTTGAGATTGATCCCCATCATTTTGAGATTGGTCATAACCCCTACTGTGTTCACCCTTCTGGTATTGATCATCCATCATGTGGATACGAATAGACTTAGTACGAGGGTGTGCAGTATGTCAAGAGTTCATGTGGCAAAGGAGACGTTTGGTGCATCAAGAGGGCCAATTTCAAATGGTGACTCTTCAAAGCTTTGGTGTTCTTGAAACAAAGTATTCCTTACCTGACTGAAGTTCACAGTAAAACTATGCTAGACACGAGGTTGAATGATAGGAGAAGGAGAGTGAGGTGACTCCTCTCCAGGTGTGCCTGAGGAAGAACGTGAAGATCACCTTAGGAAGAACATGAAGATCCCCTACAACACTTAGATTGTATGACAAGCTCAGAACAACCTCTTCCTTGGTTGCAAGTTCTACCTCTACCCGTCTGGTGAGACGTGAAGGGAACATGTTGCCGCTTCAAGTCGCAACAGTCATAGACTAGGATTAAGTAATGAGAGAGAACTAAGACTATGCTTGGAACTCAATCTCTGGAAAAGCAAAGAGTGATAAAATTGAAACACACCCAACATGAGTCATCGAGAGTACGGTTAGAACAAATGAGAGATGACTATCATGTCACAAGGTACAAGAACACAATAGAATAGGTAGATAATAGAGAGATAAAATGAGTTCAAGCGGTCATCACGTGATTCTTATCCTAAGACATCTAGTTTCAGACTAGTACAAGAAGGAAAATAGATAGGTGGTCCCTAAACAAGAATAAGATTAGGTAGAAAGTTGACCAACAGACAGGAAATTGCTTGATGTTTTGACTAACTGAATACAGTCTCACGCGAAGAAGTGTAGTCTCATGTGAGGAAGTGCCAGGCTACATGCAAAGATATGTTGTCCCATGTGAGAAAGTGTAGGGATAGACTAAAAAAAGGACTAATGGGATTTCTGACAGACTGGTATGAAACTTCACACAAGGATATGAAATCTTGCGTGAGAAAGTGGACAAACTATTGAAAGTTCATATGAAAGTGTGCTCTGAAACATGTGAAAAAGTACCAAATCAGACAGTTTTGGATCATTTTTTGAGACAAGAATGGTTTATGAGACATAGCCTAGGCTATTCTCTGGCAAATACCCAGTGTACAGACCAATTCAGGACAATTTAGATTAGCAAACTCATTTTTAAGGTTTCAATCAATTGTTTAACAAGCACAAAGTTTGGGACCAATAGGCAGATGTGAAATAGTAAATAGTCTAAAATAGTTCAACCGAGGACAAAGCAACTCAAAAGAAACATGAGAGTCTTGACAAAGTTTTGATCATGTTGGACAGTTTGAAGACTCGAAAAAAACACTTAGTTATCCCTACAAAGAAAATGGTAGAGAAGATAAAATTTGTGCCTCACAACTTATGCGCATGCGTTCACCTCACACAGTCATGTCACCCCCTAGAGGGTGCCTATGTTTTTGGTGTTTCCAAGGACTCAATAATATATGTTCAAAGGTTACCCTTGAATCAAGGGCCAGTGTCATATACCACCTTCAAACATCCAGGTGCATGCCTATGGTGAGAATCTACGGGAGAGATTCTTCCCTCTCCCTGCGTAAATATTATGTCCCCTTTCAGAGGTGAACCAGGTAGGTAACTAACTAAGAGATTTTTTAATAGGCTTCCATTCACACTAACCTTTGGTGCCCCTGATATAGGGTTAGGGCCTCGCAACCACACCAACACCTAAAAGTGTACACCCTTGCAAGTAGGGCTAGGAGAGGCGCCACTCGTACAACAAACAGAGCTTTCTTAAGATGATAGTCATGGATCAAGAGAAAGAAGTTAACATGGCTTTGGAGTCTTTAGACTCAAAAAAGCTACTTTATTATAGTGAGGTGGAATCATCAGAAAAAGGTGTGTACTCACTTGGGTCGTTCCTGAAGGTTCAACTTTTGGCAGGCCCTCTAAAGGTGACACGAACTTGGCTCGGATTCAAGGGTCGGAGTTTTTGATTCTCTCAAAGAGAGAAGAGCATAATCCTCTACCTGTTCACCTTACCCAAACACACCAGACATGTCTATCATGGAGCTAACTCCTCTTCAACCAACCCAAAATCTTTTGGGTTTCTGGTTCTCTCAATGAGAGAACAGCATAATCCCCTGACTAGTGAACGTGCTAAAGATTTGTTACCTTTCCTTGCTCCCCTAGGTATCTATCATTCTTGTAGCATCTGGGTCTTAGATTCATCCATGGTCATCACTTCCATGTAATGAAGATCCTATTACCCTATGCTACTATCAAGACCCTTAAGAGATTTTCACAAGGCCCTATTTAGACTATGTGAATAAAGTAATAAAATAGACAGAATGTTTGAGTGGGTTTGAAATGGCTTTGACAAGCATCTTTGGCAAGCATCCTACAATCAAACTATCAGTAAATATGTTTGGTTGTGTTTTGAGAGTCTTCGACAAATGTCCTGCAGCCCACTATTATGCTGTATGAGAAAATGAAAACCAAAAAATCACAACAAAGTAGAGAATGTCAAAAAACAAGAATAGTAAGTACAAAAATTATGAAAATTTAAAGCTCTAGTGTCAGATTTCACGCGAGATTGTGCACAGTCCCACGTGAGAAAACATAATTTTCACGTGAGGAAGTGCTAAGACCAGCACAACATCACGTGATATAGTGAGAATCTTCTCGGTGAGAATCTGTACAAAGGTGTACAAACGTACGGATAGAGTGCAAAATTTTAACAGAAAGTTTAAAATGAGATGAGGCCAGAAATTGATTTTCTACCCCACGGTGGGCATCAGAAATGTGATAGCTAAATGTTGACCTCTTACTTAGCCATACACTTCAACATATTCATTATTCACCAGCTGCAAACAAGAATGAATATGAGATTATTCATCTTGCATGTCTGGATAATTCGACCTGTTGCCTCCTATCTAGGTAGGGTTCAAGATCGCTCTCAGAATCGAGAGTCCAACAACCATAGACTAGCACTAGAATGGAGGATTTTTCTAGTTTAATCTAGAAATAAATATGTAAGATTAATCTAAAATGAGTATGCAATTAATCTAGAAATGATGAGAAATGAGCATTAATCTAAGAAATGAACTATGCAATTAATCTAAGAACTTTGAAAGCAAACTAGATTAAGAAATCAAGTGCATATTTAAGCTAAACATGATATTAATCTAAGATGATTATCAAATAAACAATGCAAATGAAAGCTTTGAATGTAAACAAGAAGCAATGAGAATGTGATAGCACTTCGTTGCTCAAAAATTGGAATCCTTTGAATGAGGAATGAGGGTTCTTTTATAGTCCCGAGTTCAATTGACGGTCGAGATTGAATCGGACTAATGGTGGAGATTGAATGAGAGTTCAGTTCAGAATAGAAAGTTTCTTGTAAAGAGGCAGTCAACTTTTTTCTTTTGCCTGTGTGGAGTTTTTAACTGTTTTATTCCCCTTTTGGATTCTTAATTAACTCAAAGTTTCCTTTTCTAAACTGAAGAGAATATTTTTTGGAGAGAATATTTGATTAAATAATACAATATTGCCTCATAAGTGGATTTTCTCAATTATTTGAATAATTAAATTCATTTATTGAGATGAGGATATTTATTTAAAGCTAAATATTTATTGAGTTCCTTTTTCATGTGTTTTAGCTAAAAGGGGGTGGATTTAATTTAATTAAAGTGCTAAGACTTTTATAATTAATTAATCAATCATAGGGTTTAGTTAGCCAATTTGTAGTCATTATTTAGGAATTAAATATGATATATGATTGATGCAAATTTAAGGTTTTTTGCATTTAACACTAAGTCAAGTAAAGTCAATTAGAAGACAGAATTGCCTAGTACAATAGGACTTTGATGATTTAGAAATTGATAGAATGAGACTAAATGCAACAAAATTGGTTAGGATTGCAAGATGCCAATTTTGGGGTATTACAATTAGAAACCATTTAGGGTGTCCAATCCTAAAATAAGCAGTCCAATGCTATGGGTTTCTAATACAATTGTTTAGCCAAGAAACGACTTCTAAATGATTATCACTTGTATTTGTAAAAGTTATTGGAAGGTGACGATCTTAAAATAAGTTGACCTTATATTGTGATAGACATCTTGTGATGGCTGAAACAAATCATAATAGATAGAACTTGTGGATAGTATCGTCGATTGAGGTAATCCACATTAAATCTTGAGAACTTGTGGATAGAATCGCCAATAGAGGCAATCCACACTAAAGCTCATGAGTTTGTGGATAGAATCGTCGATGGAGGCAATCCATACAAGAGCTTGTGGATAGAATTAGCGATTAAGGCAATCCACCTAGGAACTTGTGGATAGAATCATTGATAGAGGCAATCCACATTAAAGCTCATGATTTTGTGGATAGAATCACCGATGGAGGCAATCCACATGAGAGCTTGTGGATAGAATTGTCAATTGAGGCAATCCACCCAGTAACTTATGGATAGAATCACTAATAGAGGTAATCCACACGAGAGCTTGTGGATAGAATCATCGATTGAGGCAATCCACCTGGGAACTTATGGATAGAATCGTCGATAGAGGCAATCCAGACTAAAGCTTGTGAGTTTGTGGATAGAATCACCGATGGAGGCAATCCACATGAGAGCTTGTAGATAGAATCATCGATTGAGGCAATCCACCTGGGAACTTATGGATAGAATCATCGATAGAGGCAATCCACACTAAAGCTTGTGAGTTTGTGGATAGAATCACCAATGGAGGCAATCCACACGAGAGCTTGTGGATATAATCACCGATAGAGGCAATCCACTTGAGAGCTTGTGGATAAAATCACTGATGGAAGCAATCCATATGAGAGCTTGTTGATAGAATCGTCGATGGAGGAAATTAACATCTTGAGACTACGTTTCTATTGATTACATCATGAGGATGATGCTTCTATTGCTTACATCTTAGGTTTGATGCTATCAGGTGTCACACGTGTTGACTTTGGATTGATTTATCCTCCCTAGCTAAGAGGGAGTGTTGATGTATGTAGCATCAGTCAGATAATTAAAACTGATTATATGATTATTATGAGAAATGATTTATTACATATACATATATATATTAATATACATAATAATTGATATTATTTTATATATTAATATGCATATATATAGTTAATCTATATTTATTCTTATAATAACTATATAGTTAATTAATAAATTAGATTAATGAATAGACATGTCCCATGAAGGGACATGTCTCTTCTTGTCTTTGCCTTGTCTATATACAAGAGATAGATGCATTTGGAAAATACATACAATACAAGAGGTGTTATTCCATTTGCAATGATCCTAAAAACCTTAACAAACTTACATTCCATCATTCAAAACCTCTTCAGAATGTCTATAGTGTACTTTCCTTGATTTAGAATAATGTTATCCTCTTGTTTCCACACTTACCCAAGGAAGTAATGTAAAAGTCCTAAATCCTTCATGTCAAATTTTGATGCAAGATCTTTCTTACATTTTGTAATTAGGTGATCTTCTCCTGTGATTAGTAAATCATCAACATAAAGTACATGAATTACCATTTCACCATTGATTACCTTGTAGTATAAGTTTGGATCTGCATCATCCTTGAAGAATTTTAGACATATAAGGTATTTATCTATATTTTTGTACCAAGCTCGAGGATCCTGCCTAAGCCTATACAATGCCTTCTTTAATTTGAACACATGTGAATTGTTGTTATGTATAAAAAACCCTTCATTTTGTTCCAATTATACTCCCAATATCTCATTAAGGAAGGTAATCTTTACATCCATTAGATGAATCTTCCATCCTTTAGAAGCAACAATAGTAATAATGGTCCTAACAGAGGTGTATCTTACAAATGGGGCAAATGCTTCCTCATAATCAATACCTTATTTTTAAGAGATGATTGTGGCTATAAATTGAGCCTTATATTTCTCAATTCTTCCATCTGTAGCACGCTTGATTTTCAAGAGTCATTTAGAAGATACTACAAACTTGTCTTTAGGTCTGGGCACAATATCCCATCATTCTTTACAATGGACTGATACTCTTCTAACATGGCATATTTCCAAGCTTGACTTTTGGTGGCTTCTTCAACACTGAAAGGTTTTGCTTCAATGATCTCACTCATTAAGAAAACATAATTAGAGGATCTATCAAGTTTCTTCCTTTCTCAGATGGCTCATTCAGGTGTAACATATCTTTCTGCCTCTTGAATCATCTTCCTTGCCAAAGGTACCCTCTTTATTTAATATTAGGAATAACAGTCCACCAATACAACTAAGAAGGGGGTGAATCAATTGTAGGACAAATTATTAAACTTTAAACATTGAATAGCACCAACACTAAATCAACTGATAACATAGTAAGAACACAATGACATAATATTTTATTGTCGAGGAAACCCTATTAAAGGTAAAACCCCAGTGGGAATTAGTACCCACAAATGATGTACTAAGAGTATTGTATCCCTATTAAAAGATCTAGCCATGTTAGGAGCTGACTAAAATATTACAGTACATAGTCCCTATTAAAGGACAAACCCTATTAGAAGTCAAAGAAAAGAGTAGGCTCACTTCCCAAAGAGGGTTATGTCCACCTTCAGAACTCATTGTTCACAACACAAGTGTATGAAAGGAAATACACAATCCTTGAACTATCTGATAACAACTTTCTTTGCTTTATCAGTTCCAATGAAGTATATAAATTGTCCTCTGCTCTACATCCAACAAACACAAGCTTGCAACTTCTACAATCCTCTTTACATCACATATATACTACAACATCTTTTCAAAAGAAAAGATCTTACCCCTATTACAAATAAATGATCAGGTCAGCCAATTAGGCTTTCCTAATATACAAATAATTACATAACCCCTTGATAATATACACACGGTATCTAGAACAAGTATACAACAATTATATTTCAACAATTAAGGTCTGACATCCTTAATTTATGCTCGTCATTCACAATACACGCTTCAATTTTGAAGTCAGCTCCAAATAGGTCTCCTCTAGAACACATACCA
The DNA here is from genome assembly GCA_027943335.1 of Chamaecyparis obtusa. Classification (NCBI taxonomy): domain Eukaryota; kingdom Viridiplantae; phylum Streptophyta; class Pinopsida; order Cupressales; family Cupressaceae; genus Chamaecyparis; species Chamaecyparis obtusa. The sequence goes on from BSBK01001135.1 coordinate 435,330, forward strand.
CAATTGATGTCATCATGCTCTCCATAGCTTACTAAGATTAATGAACATTCCTTAGTATTATATCTATCATCCCTTAAGATCGCATACACTGAATCCACATCGCTTGTAAGATATATTCAAAACTTAGAGACTTACTCTGTCAACTTCCACTATCATGGTCCAGTAGCCAGTCTTCACCAAATCTTCTGTAACTTGGCCAATATGTATTATTATAGCATGTGATCTTAGATATAAGATCACAACACCTTCTAGTACACAAATATGTGTTCACTCATTCTAAATCAATTGTATAGTATCCGTACACAGTAATAACCATTCTACTTTCTTCATAGAAACATATGTTGACATTAGTGACAAAACATGACTTGACAATAGTATGATTCTGACACCGCTCAACAAGATAATGTAGTGATTAAACATATTAAATGCATTAGCAATATCCAACATTTACATCATGGCTTTAGGTTCATCCATATATTTAATTTTGACATTCATCTTCAAGAGTCTCCCTCTTAATCTTAGGAACATGATCTCCTCTTCTATTTTGTAGGGTGGTTCAAGATTCTTTAACTCATGAATGCCTTTTGAACTTATAAAAAAACATCTTTTCTTAATTCACTCTAACTATGTATAAAGAAGTTTTGGATACTTTTAATTTTTGTACTCCTTAATCTCAAAATTTACACATTTATTAGAAGAATATTTCCCTTATGTTAGTACTAAGAAATTTCTCTTCCTAGATATATTTTTCTAGAGTTTTAAATTCCTTGTATCTGATACGGAATTCTTATGACTCAAAAAATGTATCTAAGAATTCTTAGAAAAATTATTTACAAAAGGTAATATACACATCCTCTAATTAACAAAAAATATATATATTAGATATAGTTTATTCCCTTAAAGCATATCTTATGAAGGAATCTATCACCTTTCCTAGGATATGCTACGATTGTTAAGTATTAGAGTAAAATTTTCTCAGTATTATTTTATAGCTTTACCTTTCCAACTTCAGCTATGGAGACTTGAGGTTTAGGTCTATCTGGCCACTTTAATGCATAGTGTCCAAACTAGTCACACCTTAAACATTTTACTTTGGATATGTCCTTTCTTTTCTTAGATGATATTTTTTCTTTAATTTCTTTGTCATTCTTCCTCTTGAAGTTCCCTCTTTTTCCTTTCTTGTGAGAATTAGTATTTAGCACATGAATGTCTTCATTTTTAGAGTTTTGACCAATACCCCTTTTGATTAGCCTGGATTCCTCTTGAATGTAGTCTATCTTCAACCGGTCAAATTTAGGGAATTTTAGTCGAGCACCAATTCCTTGAATGAATGTTTCACATGAATCTAGTAGTCCATTTAGAGCCAACATAGATAACTCCTTTCTATCAATAAGTTTCCCAATAGTGGCAAGCTGGTCCCTTAATTCTATAATCCTCATAAAGTATGATGAAATAGATTCTCCTTTGTTCATCTTTATATGATGAATATTTTTCTTAAGCAATAATTCCCTCCTAGTGTTATTAATCTCATACATATTTTCTAATGTTAAAAACATTTTGTATGCAGTTTCTAATTTGGAGATAATGGGAACTATATGTTCTTTAACAACATCTACCAATAGTTTCATGGATTTATTGTTATTCTTTATCCATTGGTGTTTATCTCCTTCATCTTTAGACATCTCTTTCTCATTTTCTACAAATGTGTCCAATTCATGTTCTCTAAGAGTGAGTATAATTCTAAACTTCCATCAAATAAAATTTGAGTCTCCTTCACTACGATCTTCAAATCTGACTTTGTTTGTCATTTTAGTTTTCATATAGAATTAATACAAATGGGAGTTTGATTGTCCTCTTGATTTGGAATCTAATCAGATCTTCCTTAGACTAGCTCTAATACCATGTTGTTGTTTGATCAAATTTAGGGTATGTAATTCTTTAAAATTTTATGTATATATATTAGATAAATTCATAATAGAATGTTATCTAATCTTAGATAGATATAAGTATATCTTGATAATTTATCCTTAGAATATTATCTTTATATATATTGATGTCCAAATTGATATTATATCAAATCACTTATTTGATATATATCAATATCAATATAATGTAAATAATCTTCTTATTAACTAATGTGTATCGAGGATGTTATATATATATATATATATATATATATATATATATATATATATATATATATATATATATATATATATATATATATATATATATATATATATATATATATATATATATATATATATAACTAAGGCTGAATTATATTGCTATTAATAATCAATTTCATCAAATGAATTTGATGTAATATATATATTCTTCAAGGATGTCTCACAAAGGGACATACCTCTTCACGAGACTACATGTCTCACAAAGAGTGATGTCTCTTCATGAGACATTCTTATTATCAAAGTTTTCCAACTTAGCAAATTTCATTATCGACATGTTATTGTTTTTCAAAGTCGATCCTCATTATTGACTTGTTAATGTTGATCTTCGTATTAACATTGAACATTATACTAGCTCATACATATCACCCTTCATTCTATTTGTTGTCCAAACATATGTTTATCAGAATCATTTTTAATAATGATAATGTCGACAATATCCTTATTAACAATGATAAGTTTGTTACTTTGATAAGAATGAAGTCTATATTAGTATTTTTATGATCATATAAATATGATTATCATTATTGATAATGATAACCACAACGATATCATTATCAATAATAATTAATCAATATTATAATTTAGATTCATAGTTGATACCATAATCAACATAAAGTAATATCTTGATTTGGTTGCTACCATAATCAAATTTTGATAATCAAATCAATAATGTTAAGTTGTTATTATTATCAACATTATTAACAATTAAATTTAATAACAATATCAACTATAACATTATTACTTTATGGTGAGTGGGAGTGGGAGCAGAAGCGAATGTAGGGTGGCTAGGGTTTCTAGCGCTCAAGATGCAGAGAGTGATTCTGATGCCGATGATGGAGACCCTAGGATTAGAGCAGGTGGGAGCAAGGCGTCTAGGGTCTCTGGCTTGCAAGAGCAAGAGATCGACTCAGAAGATGATGAAGATGATGAGGGAAGGTGGGACTTCTTGGTGGGGGGCTATCAATTTTGCGTTGGGTGCCCTCTCCCTTCTTTTCCCGAGCTTAGGGTTTGGGTGATCTGTGTCAGTATGGGCTTGAGGCAGGCTTTCTTCCCCTTCTCTTTGGAGTGGAGAAGATCTATGTTTCTTCAAGAGGCTATAGATGGTGGGCCACTACATTGGTTCCTTTGCTAGGATCCTCTCAAGTTGGCCTTTCATTGGGAACCTCATGTGTGGACTTATTTTTGGGTTCCACTGCTCTCTTCATTTGTGTGGGAGAGTGGTGGTGGTTCTTCTGATATAGTTCAGAGTGAGAGCCCTATTGAGGTGGGGTCTCACACTAGAGCTCTTTGGCAACCGAAAGATGCTCCCTTTCTTTACTCCTCTGTCTCGCTTCCTATTAAGGTGGAAGCTCCTTTTGAGGTGAAGGTTTCTTTCCCTCTTATTACCTCTTTCTCACTTCCTATAGAGGTGGAGGTTCCTTCTGAGGTGGAGGCTCAGCCTATTGAAGTGGCTTGTTGCTAGATGGAAGAGGTGGGTTGGAGTATTGTTGGTGAGCTCGGTTGTTAATGGAGGGTTCTATTTTTGCCAGAGATCTTTGATGGCCTTTTCTTTTTTCTAGCAAGTTGTGATTTGGTGGTTTGGGGAGTCATCCTCATTCCCATTTCCTTATTTAAGGTTGGGGGAGCCTTTCAAAACCCTGATGTTATGGTGCAACTGAAGCTTTACTTGCTCAAATATTTAAGCTGCTATTTTTTCTTTGGATTGGTTTTGACAGGGTGGATTTTTCTATCTACCAGCTCAGTTGGCTATTGTAAGGGGAATCCTCTCTATTCCTATTATGGTTTTGGGTCCCAAGTTAAAACCCAACCTGGTTATGGGAGCCATCAAAACCCTTATGTCCAGTTTAGGGAGCTTGAAAACCCTAGATATCTAATGATGTTGTAAAGTGTCAGCTTTACACTTTTGGTTTTAGCAGCTTGAGCCTTTTTGTTTATCTTTCTTTTGGCTATTGTTTTGTTGGGTTGGTGTTGTTGGTAGTTCTACTGGCTTTTTGTGCTAGGGGGTGCTATATGGTTTATCCTTTTCCCCCAGCTGTTTCACTTAGATATGGGCTTATTCTTCCTATTTTCAAGCTTGGGGTTACAGTTCCCTCCAAAAACTAAATGTATATGGTTTCGGGGCCCATTCAACACCTATTTTTACCTTAATAAAAAACATTGATATTACTTTTACTCATATTAGTTATTAATAATGATAACTATCATATTTATCAAAAATGATAACTATGATAGTTATCAATAATGATAACTATCATAGTTATCAATTATAACTATCATGGTTATCAAATAATAATAATTATAGAATGAATCTAATGAATTCTCTAGTTGATAAGATCATCAAATGTATAATGATAATGTATATAACATATAATTCTCATTTTATCTAAAGGATATATCAAATGCTTAATGTTATAATAACCTGATTGAAGCTACTTGAACATTAACAGTTATGAGAGTAATGGAAAATGAACTTCTCAACCAATTCATTCCAAGATCTTATGCCTAGAGATATTCATGAGAACCATTCCATAGTGGGGCCAACAAGACTATGTGGGATGAGTCTCATTATATAAGTGTCGTTATGGGAGACCTTTACGCATGCCATGAAGAATTATCTAATATGGTTTCTTGGGTCGCCCTTTTCCTTATATTTTTCAAAAATAGGTGTCTCCAAATTATGCAAATAAGGTGAAATGTATAATGACTTGTCAAAGGGGTAGGGACATAAGTATTCCAGTGAGTGCATTCTTTAAGGGGCACCTGTTTGGAGATTGGTCATTTGTTGCTATAGATTTTGCACTTGTTGTACCAAGTATCTTAGTGGGAGTTAGTGAGACATGTGTATTGATTCCCAAATTTGGATCCATAATAGAATTACCACTATGATAGGATGACACCTAATTATATGTATATGTCATTTGTTGCACAGGGTTTTGGTCTGACATGGGAACATATGATGAAGTTGCAACTTGAGGTGGCACAAAGTAGTTAAATGTGGGGTTGGTTGACATAAAAGGGTTTGTTGTAGTGTTATAAAGAATAATTAAATAATCTTGACAGAATATTAAATAGAAATTAAATAATTAATTAATAATTAAAAATATTTCAATTATTGGAATTGGAGGAAAATGAGGAATTCAAAATTCAAATTAGGAAGAATGACACACACTAATTAAATAATAAAGATTAATTAATTAATTAAGATGTAAAATTATCGCATGCAAGTGACAAGGTAATTTTTAGTGTTTATAGTTTCACTTGTGGGTAGATTAAGAAATTATATCTATGGCCTTAATGAAGCCATTAGGGCTTGGCATGCTAAGATGCATTCCTTTCTTCTCTCAATATGATTCACTATATGCCACTTAGATCTAAACATCTATATTTTACAATAGGATGACACTTATTTATTTCTTCTCTATTTTGATGACTTGATTATTATGGTCAGTTTGTCACTCATCATTGACATCATTAAATATTATTTGCATGATATGTTTTCTACGATTCACTTGAGTCCTTTACACTATTTTATCAAGATTGAGGTCACGCATTTTTCTTTTGGGATCACTCTCTCTTAGCCCAAGTATGTTTTGGAGCTTTTCTATCTTGATTCCACTTGACTAATTGTAAGCATGCATCAAATCCCTTTATTCCAGGAGTCAAGCTTGAGGCCAAGTGTTTTACTCAATATGTTGATGCCAAATTGTATTGTAAACTTTCTTTGAGCCTCATCCACTTGACTCACACCGACCTTGACATTTATTTTGTGGTTGAGATGGTTTCAAACTTTATGGTTAGAAATTTTCCAAACACATATTGTATTACATATAGGGTACTTATCATCATGTGATTCACTATGCATTAGGTACAATACTTAACTTGGTTGGATACACATATTCTAATTGTGCAAGTAATATTGATGATTTTAAGTCCACTTCCAATTATAAATTTCATCTTGGTTTTAGCTCCATTTGTTTGCAGAGTGGGAAGAAACAAGCTATTTCTTTATCTTCAATTGGATTTAGATATCGAGGAGATATTATTGGCACTATCGAGGCTATTTGGCTTCACAATATTCTAACTAAGTTTGGCTTCACCATTCAACAACCTAATTTACCTTGCTATGACAATTGAAGTGTCATCTAGATCTCAAAGAATACAGTTCAACATTAGTGGATGAAACACATCAAGGCTCATATGTACTACACCAAGGAGTTGATATAAAGTAGGTCATTTATTTGTAGCATTTTACTATAGTAAATTAGGTTGCATATATCTTCACCAGACCCTTTGCTAAGAGTAATTATCATCATTTGCAATCTTTTTTGGGGTTGCGAGATATTTCTCTAGGGGAGTCACTTGACCTTCTTCATTATCTCTTATGGGGGGACTCTTTCCCCACATGTAATTTTACCTTTCACTCTTTCTAAGTATTTTGTATCTTCATCTCTCTTATGAGGAGGATTTTTGTCCTATTACATTTTCTCTTTATCTCTTTTTAGGAATTTTTTGGGAGTATTTTAAATTTGGTGGTCCCATGAATTTAGTAGTGCAACCCAACTTAAAAGTTTAAGCTCTAAAATTTAAGGAAGCTAGTGGTCTCATGAAGAATGTTGTGAATAAATGTTAATAAATAAACATCACTTTCTTTCTATTTCTTTAATTTAAAATATAAGATCATTGACAAGTAGTTAAAAATCCTAACCTAGTTGGGCTTTCTAGCTCCACCCCAATTAGGGTAGGTTCCCATGTGGCTACTTAGCTTATTTTGGCAAGCAACCGTTGCTCAAAAAATTTAGCAATTATTTATGGAGTTGGTGGTCCCATGATTATTAAATTTTGTTGCTTATTTTTTAGCAACTATCATAAATAATATGTTTAAATAAAATTATTGATAATAAATTTTGTAGACAAAATTTAGAGAAAAAGTAGGAGGAAAATAAAAAAGAAAAACGACAATTTGTGGAACCATATGCCATTTTTTTGAATAATTAGGCAAGCGTCCCATGAGGGGGGCTTAAGCTCTATTTTGTGGAGCAAGAGGTCCCATGTCAATTTCTTTTGGGCTACAATATCATTTAGAATCTTTTGTAGGAAAATAGGAGTCCTACTTTTTAGATTTATAAATTTAAGCATGTAAAAATGGGGTGGGGTTGGAAATTGCCCCACCACCTTAGGAGTAATTTTTATCATGTGTTAATCATCTATTTTTTTCCACCAAAAAATTTAGAAGAAAATTTGAACAAAAAAATTAAAAAGGGATTATTATTTTTGTCTTATTTTTATATCCTATATGCACAAAAAAAAATTAGGAGCTTAAACTTTTAAGTTGAAATGCATTACAAAATTCATGGGACCACTAACCTTTAAATATTCCTAAAAAATCTTGGCAACCACAAATCTATTTTTTAGGAAGCCCCCCTCCATGGGGTCTAGCCTTAGTCGTTTCTTATTACTAGCCCCCCTTTTTGCAAAGCTTAGGGTGGGCTCCCATGAGGGGGCTTCCTAAAAAAACTTAATGGGTGTTGTTGAGGTTTTTTTAAAGATAATTTTAAAGTAGACGATCCCATGAATTTTGCAATTCAATTTATGCTTAAAAAATTAAGCTCCAAAATTCTTCGAAGCTGATCATGTTGAGTAATAAATAGAAACTAATACAAAGATGAATTGAAAAAAATGATAAATGTGAGATGATTGACAAGTGGTAGACAAAAAAGCTTAATTTGGTGGGGCAATTTCTAGCCCCTACCTTTCAAGCCCCCACCTTTTCAACCTACTTAAGGCTGGGGTCTCATGGGAGGGGGCTTCCTTAAAAATAGAGTTGGAGTTGCTTGAGGATTTTTAGGAATATTTTAAAGCTAGCAGTCCCATGGATTTTATACTCAAGTTCAACTTAAAATTTTAACTGCAAAATTTAAGGAAGCTAGTGGTCTCATGAATGCATAGATTTGTCTTCTAAAATTTGTGCACTAATAAATAAATATGTGGGCAATTTCTAGCCCCACCCCATTTTCACCAGCTCAAATATACAAGTCTAAAAAGTATTCTATTTTCTAAGAAAAGATTCTAAATAATCCTGTAAAAATGTCTTCAATCTTAAGCCCCCATCATAAGACCCCTTCCTAAATTTGCAATGCTAAAAAGTAGGGGTTACAATTTTTGAAAGATTCAAATTCATCTTGTAGCAATTTTATTTTTATTCACTGGGACTACAAATCCTTAAAATATATCTTGCAGCCCTTTTGTGGAACCCCACCCTTATTTTCAATCTTTAAGGGTTACTCCACTAAAGTAGGGAAATATTCTAATTTATCCATTTCTGTAGTTAAAAATTTGCATGAGGACTTACACTGTAACACTTAAGCATATTTTTCACTTAAGCATATTTTAAGGACATTGAGTTGCATTTATTTTTTATTAATGCAAAAAAAGGTTTTGAAGGGCCCTAAAACCCTTTACAAAATGATTACAAAATATTTTGCATTATAAACCCCTAGAAAGAAACAAAAAGACAAAAAGAAACAAGCAAGCAAACACAGATCCAACCCATACCCAGAAAGACCAACAAAAAACCATCCCAAGGCTATCAAAATGCAACAAGCAACAAAAAAGGGAAAAAAAAATAGAACTAGCCAAAAGTATTTAAGGTCACAATGACCTCTTCTTCCAGTTTGCTCATCCTTTGAGCCACATTTTTCAATTCTTGAATATCTTTGGGTAGGGGAGCAACCTTATTCTTTAAACTTGCCCTGGTTCTCTTTCCAGGGCCCTCATTATCACTAGAAATAGCCTCCTTATCCTAATCAATCTCCACTATAGCCCTCTCTTAATAGAAACCTCCAACTATGCCACAAGGGTATCCATATTATCAACAACAAACCTAAGGATTTTCTAGTCGTTGTCCATAATTTTCTTGAGGGTAGCATCAGTCTTGTCAGCTTGCTTTCTCATCTCATCCATCCTCTTCTCAAATAAATCCCTATCATTTCCCTCTACTTTGTGATGCAAGGAGGGTAAGATAAGTGGGGCCAAAGGCTCACCCAATTACCAGACCACCTCGCAGGACCACAACACAGAAGAAATAACATAGAAAAGGAGAGAAGGGAAGTAGATCATATTCATATATTCATTCAAACTTGATACATGTTGGGTTGTGAGGCCTTCCTAGTTATGGCCAATACAATAGAAATCAATTACAAAAAAAAAAATCCCCATGCATGTGAGATCCACAATCTCCAACTTCTTATCCCTCTCCTTATTCCCTCTAACTCCATAAACCTAGAATAGATCTATATATTTATACCAAACAAAACAATCTTTGGAATCTTCTAGATCTAGCATTGGAGAAAGCAATGACCTAGATTTAGGTCCACACACCTCCCAATGAGCAATCCCTTTATTAAATCATCACCAAAATTAAATACACAGGTTGACCCAGAAAGAAGATCCAAAACTAAACTCATCAGTGAACTAGGTCACTGAGCAACATAGAACACTCTGAACCCACTCAGTGAATAACACCATCGAGTAAAACATAACACAACAAAGCCACTTGGTGAAAGGAACCACCTAATAGAGACAACACACCACCGAGTGGTAATTGAGCTCATTTGTGAACAAATAGGAAAACTCCACTTAGAACTCCAAAGTAGTTACTGAGCACATCTAACAAGCTACCAAGATACAGGATTGCCATGAATCCAAGATTCTCTTGTATCAAACACCTGGGGTTGAAAAGAAAATGATTCTTTTAATCATGAGTGAGGTACAACTTGAGCTGAATCCAACTCAAATTGAGAAATCTGTGTAGAGTCTTCATTCGATCTATTCTTCCAATTTACCAATTATTCCATGTAATCCTTTCCTATTGTGCTTCTGCCAACTCTTCATTCCAAAATCTATTCAACTTCTTATTTCTGCTTCTTAGGATAATCACTTAGTATTGTCCTTTCTTCATCAAACTCATGCTACTCATACAAATATGCAATGTTGAATATTGGTGATATGTTCATGTCATCAGGTAACTCTACTTCATAAGCATTTCCATTGTCAAACTTCTCGAGTACCTTGCAAGGACCAAATTTCTTCATCTTCAACTTACTATAGGTTCCTATAAGCAACAAAACCTAGTTGTTATGAATATAAAGCAAGCTAAACATTCAACATACAAAGCTTATTACTACCTTTAAGATTGGACCTACAAAATGAAAGCAAAGAAACAAAGAGGATGCAAACCTCAAAAGGCCTCCAAAGTGTAGAGGATTTGTCCCAAAGATGGATGTGTGCTCATGAACTATGCTTCAAGCTTCATCACATGTGGAGGAAATTTGGCATTATAAGGTTGCTTTGGATGTTTTTGGCTCTCAAATGGGCATGATAACTTTTCTTCAATGGTGGATTATTTTGAAGGAAAAGAGTCTTCAATTTATAGGAAAAGGGAAGGGCAAATGGATGGTCAAGATGCAAACCTAAGAAAGGGTCAAGATGTATTTGAGAGAGAGCACATGGATTGTGCTTTCTCAAATGCATCCCATTATCACAATAGGAAAGGTTGGAAGAAATGGGGGAATGTGACCATTTTGGGAGATGTGAGATGGGACAAGTGTGTAAGAGATTGATGGAGTGTGTAAGGGATGTATAAGAGCATTTAAGGTTGACATGAGATGAGGGAATTGGGAGATGTGAGAATGTGACATGAGGGTTGACTTAGTTTAGCTTAGGATTTCTTAATCCATGGATTATGATTGTGTAAATGTTTATGAGGTGATTAGGTTTGGATTAGGAGGCAAGTGGGAGGTTTAGGAGGATGTGATGGGAGGAGAGAGAATGAGTGGAGGGTTGGATTAGTTAATCATGGGTCATTAGTTAATTAAGATTGATTAGCATGGGTGAATGGGTTGGGTAGTATGAACTACATGTTAGGAGTTTTGAGATGGGTTTAGTTGAGGGTTAAGGTTGGATTTAAATATTTTATTTAATTCTAAGTGAGAGGAAAATGGGGTTTCATGAATTAATTTAAATAGATAAGTATATCTATTTAAATTAATAGAGGAATAGGGATTAATTAATTATCAAACTATAGATATGTCATTTAGATAATTAATTGGGCTATAGTTAATTAATTAAATTAATTAACTAGGGGATGACATAAATTAACCAAATAATAGTATTTAATTAATAGGATGTCTTAGGGGAGAACTCAATAAGATTACTAAATTGTGTAATCAGATTTAAGTGTCTACATTTTGCCCCTGTTCGACATAATATTCGAATAACACTATTTCGAAGATGTTTTATAAATAATAAACAACACGATGAATAGACTAGATGGAAAAAATGCCCCAGATTACAAGTCAGGATGTTTCAGCTAGGTGATGCCCCCTCGAGAGGGTGGTAGGGAAAGAGAAAAGGGGCCTAGCAGCATCTCAAAAAGAAAGGCAAGAAAGGCATGATGTGGGTGAAGAAGGGGGTATGAATGAGGAAGAAAAGGGCAAAAGAGGCAATATCTGGCAAGATTCGGCATGAGGAGAGGAAACAGTGGGGGAAAAGGTGTCTAGGAGGAATAAATAGGGTCTAGAAGGGCCTTAATAAGGGCCGAGAAGGCCAAAAATAAGTCATTTGCGCACTTGAGACCTTGGAAAAGAGAGAAATTGGAGCTTTGAGTGATGAAGCAGAATGACATATAGAGGACAACTGACTCACCAATCAGACATAGTGTGATGTGTCCGACAACAAGGGGGCCCTCACCGACAGGTAGGGTAAAAAAAATCAGCTTGGTACTTTTGTGAATTTTGCATTTATTGCCCATTTTGTGAGAAAAAGATGCGATCCCACATGTGCGGGATCAGCGGGAACAGGCATGTGCCTGCGGCAACGTGTTCCCGCGAAAATGCCAAGGGAGGGGGTTGGGGTGGGTTGATTAGACTTTTTGTGGGATCACAAAAATTTGTGGATTAGGGGGGATCTTTGGGTGGGACTGCAATCCTACAAGACATTTTTGTGGGATCACGCTCCTGGAGCAAAAATGCAATAGGGTGCATAAAAAATGCATTCCCAGGAGAGAGGGGGGGTTAGATGGGCAATGCAAGAATGTGTTCCCATGTTGGTATAGGGATGGGGAACCAACATGATCTCATGATGGCAGGATCATGGGTAAAATGGAATCTTTGCGGGAACATGAGAAGGAAAAATTTGCACGAACGCGGGAAAGGGATAGGTGGCAGAAATGAGGGAAAGAAAAAGGTTTTTTTTGGGCATAGAGGAAGGATTTGACATTTTGGTTTGATTTGGGTGCAGTGGTCATTGGATCAACTGATGAGTTGGGAGTGACATGCGATGGTCTTGGCAGTGGGAGAGCAGTTCACACTGGCGGAGTGGGCTTGAGTGGATGCACTCATGTTAGGATACTTGGCTTGGATGCCACGGAGGTAGATGCTCATGGCATTGGTGATAGCTCTATGTGAGTGGTGGCATTTAGAGATGGTGACCTTCCACCTGCCAACCAGAGAGATGATTGTCACACTGTAGGACATGTACCAGATCTTCTGACTACTAGTTCAAGGGACACCGGTGGTAGCGGGGACATACACATAGCTACAAGCGGTGGCCCCACTACTAGGGCCAAGTGTAACACCAGTCTTGTGGCATGGACAGTTAGCCCTAGCAGACCATGTAGCGGTAGCACTGGTAGTACAAAGGCTCTATTTTTATGTGTGCAGACTAGTGTCAGGGTACATTGCCCCAAATACAAGAGGGATAGGCGTGACACTGGCACTAATCCTAGGGATTGTCCAGATCATAGACGCAGGTGCCCCAACAACATGGGGTACCCTCATGCTGGCTGAGATGTAAAGGGATTTGCACCAGATTATTTATCATGGGGTAGATGGGATGGGGAGGAGCTTTGGTTTTGCTTCCCTCTTATAGGTATTGGTGTGGGAGCACATAGTTGTGCTACGACCCTTAGGTCAGGCTGATAGGCAGCCATAGGAGCTTGTTGCATATAGCTGGGGAGATTTATTGACTTACCATGGGGTGGATGACACTGACCACTAGCGTGAGACACTGGATGAGATCTGAGATGGGATCACCTAGTGGCCATACCTAGGGAAGGCACCATGGACAAAGGACTAGAGAGAGCTATCATATGTCTCACTACTGACATTTCTGATGGGGAGGTGGGAGTACATTATTGAGTAGTACAGGCCAAATAGGGTCACTTGATAGTTTGGCTTTGTGCATGATGTACTAGGTTCGACACATTGGTATCAGTGAGCCACTCGAGAGCATGTTATGGAGTTTGGGCTGAGACAAGACATGACATGGCTTCTAGCTAAGTATCAGGTGATGCAACCATTTCACTGGGACTGGGTGGGGGGAGCAGAAAATCCAAGGACTACTCTTGCATATGATGTATGGTTTCATTTGTTGAGAGTGATGGGGAGATTAGGGTTACCCGCTACTGGGGTAGTAGCACCTGTATATAGGGGATGAGGGAGGAGAGGAGGGAGAGGGAGAGGGAGAGGGAGAGGAGGAGATGGAGATAGAGATAGAGATAGAGACAGAGGGGGGGAGGAGATGGTATAGATGTGGATGGGAGAGATGGGGGATAGGTACCTAATGGACAAGTAGCACTAGGAGGGCCACCACCTATAAGACCACCACCACTAGTAGGACCACCACCAGTAGTAGGACCACCGCCAGTAGCATGAGTGGGGTCATCCAGGGGAGGAGGGGGGGATCTAGCATGGCATCTCACCTCATTAGAGGAAGCCTTTGATTAGACTAGCCAAATGCTCTGGGACACACAGGGTGAGCGAGACGCCCTGATAGCACAGCTAGCTCATTTGATATAGAAGGGGCTTCTCACCATTGATGAGCAAGATCAGCTACAAAGAGAGAGGGATGTGCGACTAGTGGAGAGGGATCAGATGAGAGGGGGGAGAGATGGTTTGTAGTAAAAGTGAGACCATCTATAGGGGAGAGGGATATGGTTGTTCATCAGCTCATGTTGGAGAGGTAGACCCTAAGAGGAGACACCTCAGCATGAGGCTCGCAAGATTAGTCAGGGGAGGTATCCCACCTATAGAGGAAGTTGATGAGGATGAGTGAGAAGATAGGATGGTACAAGAGCATATACCATGTGTTAGTGCCTGTAGAGCAACACCAGCATTATAGGTGTCCTAGCCACTCGGGGTCCACAAGGTCAGGGATAGGTGGGGGCTCAGGTACAGGGGCTGGAAGTAGCCAGGGGACAGGGGGTAGCATACCCATGATTGGCACCTCCCATGGGATATGACAAGAGAGCCATCAGTCGAGACACATAGAGTCAGCAATGATCGGTTGGAGGCTCTATGCAGATGGTAGAGGTTGAGGTGTCAAGGGTAGGGATGGAGGTGGACTCAGGGATAGGGCAGAGAGCCACATAGGTACAAAGTGCAGAGATACATGCACACCTACATGGTTCTGCATAGGTGGATGCCCTAGGTGATGATATTGACATGCAGCCTCCCTCAGGAGAGGCAAATAGGAAGTGATATGTTACGATCTGGATTTATGTATCTTAGTTATTTTTTATGGAAGGTACAGTCCCTATGTAAATTATATTTGTACTTTTTGATGGACATGGACTGGGACAAACATTTTATTCTTTCATTCTTTGAGATGGGACATTCTTGTACTCTTCTTTTTATCATGATTGTATATACATGATGAGCTAGGTGGGATGTGACATGTTATGTATGGATGCTTATGATGTACTGACGTGGGTGATGCAGGATGTGATGTTATTTTCTATATGATGCAAGACTGACACATGTGTGATGTAGGGTGCGAGGTGCTTTATGTGATATTGATATGATGTGTGTTTATATGAGATGCAGCTACTAATGATTTGTGGATGTAGGATGTGGTGCAATGTTTTATATGTGATGTATGATTTATGTATGTTATGATTTAATGTGCATGTATAATGTGTTAACAATGTAAGATAAAAAATGACTTAACAATGTAAGATAACAATGATCCTAAATGGTAATGATGAGCCAAAATGTCTTAATGAAAGATAATGAATTCTAACAATGCAAGGTTAAAATGAATCTAAATGATAATGATGAATTAAATGAATCTAAAAGATAATGAATGAAATTAAAATTAATTCTAACAATGCAAAGTTAAAATGAATCTAAATGATAATGATGAATTAAATGAATCTAAAAGATAATGAATGAACTTAAAATGAATCTAATTGATGCAAGATGACAATGAACCTAAATGATAATGATGAACTAAATGAATCTAAAAGATAATGAATGAATCTAACAATGCAAGATGAAAATGAACCTAAATGATAATGATGAACTAAATGAATCTAAAAGATAATGAATGAATCTAACAATGCAAGATGAAAATGAGCCTAAATGATAATGATGAACTAAATGAATTAATGAAAAGACTCTAAAATGAAGCTTAAAAATGCGAGATAAAAAAAAAGAAAAGAAAAAGAATCTAAATGCATGTAATGGATTGATGAGATCCAATGGAAATGAAAAGTGAATGCAAATGCAAAATGATCTTCAAACTGAATTGAAACAATGAATAACACACTATGGGTTAATTTTGAAGGATGAAACAGACCTAACTGATTTTTTAATGATGCAACCTAACATGAACCTGAGATGGAAATGATTATTGAGATGAAAGATGAAATGAACCTAAAAAAGTATTAACAATACAAGATAA
Organism: Chamaecyparis obtusa; assembly: GCA_027943335.1. NCBI lineage: Eukaryota > Viridiplantae > Streptophyta > Pinopsida > Cupressales > Cupressaceae > Chamaecyparis > Chamaecyparis obtusa. Next base: position 451,259 of record BSBK01001135.1, read on the forward strand.
AATGAATCTAAGATGAAGCAATGGATGAAACGAGGGATGAGGAGGTGAAAATGAAATGGGACAATGAAACCTAGGATAGTGACACAAAATGAAATGCATGTAGGAAGATAGGGGGGAGATGCATGAATGCAAATGGGAGATATAGGGTGAGATGTGAGGATGAGATGGCACAACATATCACTTCCTAACTTAACCCTCGTTGAGGGGTGGGGAGGTTGGTGTGGAGCGTTAGAGGGGATGGTGAGAAGGGGATATTTGCACAATCGAAATCCATGGGTTAGGAACATGAGTTGAGGGTGAATGAGGTAGATAGGTTTGCATCAAGATGAGGTGTTATGTGGGGCCAAATGAAAATAGGTGAAAAAGGATGTGAGGAGATTGCTTTTGGGTGGATTGTTGAGGATGATTGTTGAGGTTAGATAAGGATGTGGGTTTTAGCTAGGAAGTTTGATAGAGGGGGGGATATTTATTGAAGCTTGAGCACAGGGTATTCTGAAGGGGAGCACCACCATGTAGTTTGAGCACTTAGTTTGATATAGCAACAGAAGGGACTAGCCAAAGTTACTGGGAGCTTGAGGCCATGTCACTAGCATTGCATAGGACTGGCGAGAAAAAGACATGCAAAGCTTACCCCAACATCATGCATGCACCTAGGGGGAAGCATGGTGGAAATGATGTTGAGGAACCCACAAAAAAATGACATTTCCCAAGTGCACTAGGTAACCAGAAGATCACATGTGAACCGTGCAAAGGTCATGTCCGACTGACTCATAGGTAGAAATAAAAGAGTGCAAAAGACCTTGCCCCAGAAAATGTCCCTCATCGCAGCACACCATGATATAAAGGATCATGGCGACTTTGAGGAGAGAAGCCAACTAAGACCTTAAAACCAACTGATAAATCCAAAAGAAACATTACAAAATCAATGTGACAAGACCAAAAGACATCCTTTTCCAAATGAGATCGACCAACTATGGATGGTGTGATTAGGTCAGAAGGGAGGAAAGATGCATCCTACAAGGACCTAGCTGGTGGGTTTGACTGCAAATTAAATCAGTGATGGGAAAATGGAGAACCTTGGAGAATCACAGTGGCACGGGATGCTTGCTGAGGAAAAAATGATAATATTATGGTCAAGACAAGCCATGTGTTTTGCGATCAAAGTACTGTCAGGGAAAATAGGACGATATGTACAAATCGAGGACACTATATACAACAGATATTTGTAGAAGCTCTGTAGATAGAAGCTCTGTAGATATATCAATGAGTGACAGTTATGTACATAGCTCAATGTTGCAGGGAGAGGTCATGCCTTGGTATATACAGGAAGCTCATGATGTGGGACAGTAGGTCTTGTTTGCTAGTGTAATGGGAATGACACCTTGGGAATAAGGAAGGATAATGGGATGAAAAGTGATGGCGAGTGGAGTTTGATGGAGGAACAAGAGTTTGATAGATAATGATACGGTCCATTATGTGTGGTGGCTGCTTCTAGGTTTTCACCAACATACTTATCCAAGGCGCATGATTGCCAAGTTTTCACCATTGGGTGGTTATTTTTCTCTTTACTTTTTTCATTTTTTTTATTTTTTTTGTATTTTTACTAATTTTTCAATATATATATATATATATATATATATATATATATATATATATATATATATATATATATATATATATATATAGGATTATATAAATGGTTCAAGTATAGAACTGCTTCAGATGTATGATATTAATGGGATCATTGAGGGGCTCCCCCTCAGGTGTGGATAATTGGTAAGCTTTGGAGCTGAAACAAGCTGTCACCACATAGGGACCCAACCAGGTGGGCTCAAACTTCCCTTTCTTCTCACGATTAGCCTGCACTTTTGGTTCTCTTTTAGGACCATGTCTCCTACTTGGAATTTTTGAGGGTGTGCCTTTTTATTAAAGATCCTCTTGAGGTAGTTTTGGTACACTATCAAGTGATCATAGGCATGTTGCCTCTTTTCATCCAACAGGTCTAGCTGATTTAGGTGTGCCACATGATAGTCTTCATCTATGATGTAATTCTTCATGGACACACACAGTGAAGGGATTTCGACCTCAATTGGCAGAACAACTTCAGCACCATATACTAGAGAGTATGAGGTGGTGCATATGGGGGTACGGAATGACATCTAGTAGGCCCAAAGGGTGGGATTAATTTGGAGGTTCCAGTCACGGCCATAATCATTAATAACTTTTTGTAGGATTTTTAGGATGGTTTTATTAGTTTCCTCCGCTTGACCATTTCCTTGTGGGAAATATGGGCTAGAGAAACATTGGTGGATGTGGAACTAGACACAGAGGCCTTGAACATGTTGATTCTCAAAAGGCATGTCATGGTCTGTGAAGATGGTGGAGGGGATGCCGAAGTGGCAAATGATATGGTAGAGGATAAATTTGGATATTTGGACACTTGTAGTTAGGCTGAGCGGAATTGCCTCAACCCACTTTGTGAAATACTGAGTGGATGTGATGATATACTTGTATCCATTAGAGGAATGGGGGGTAATCATGCCAACGAGGTTGAAGCCCCAACATGAAAAAGGCCATGAGGGTGTGATGGGTTGTAGGCCTTATGTTGGTGCATGGATCAAATTAGCATGTTGCTAACACTGTAGGCACTTCTTTACAAACTCGTAGGTGTCATGCTCTATCGTCAGCCAGTAATACCCAACTCTAAGCAACTTCTTTGCAAGAACCATGCCACTTGTGTGGGCACCACAAATGCTAGCATGAACCTCTTGTAAAACCAAAGTGGCCTTGTTCAAGTCTAAACATTGAGAGAGGACATTATGATACCCACGATGATATAGGGTGTTGGCTACAAGAGTGTAGTGGGATGCTCTACGAATGACGTTTTAGCATTGGGTGTTGGTGAGGTGAGGAGATATGATACTATTCTTTAGATAAGTGTGAATATCATGGTACCACAGGGACTAGGGACCAACCAAGATGCATACCATGTCAGATTCAACATTCTCGTAAGTAGGCGTGTGTAGCTACTCGACTAAGAACTCATACTATGTCGCATCACGGGGGATCTCCAATAATGACCCAATAGTTTCCATAGTGTTAGTTGCCTTGTTTTGAAGTCTTGACACTTGTGTGAACTGTAAGATGATGAAGTGTTCTTTGAGTTTATCCACAAGCTCTTTGTAAGGCAATAGCTTGTCATCTTTTGTCTAAAATTCATCGAGGACCTGTTTGATGATTAGTTGAGAGTCCCCAAATACTTGTAGCTCTGTGATATTCCAGTGGATAGTTGTCCTAAGGCCTGCAATGAGGGATTCATACTCTGAAATATTGTTTGTGCATAGGAATCCTAATTTGAAGGATTTTAGGATGTAGTCACCTTGAGGGGTTATAAACAATATCCCTGCCCCTGATCCATGTGATGTGTATGATCCGTCAAAGTATAGCTTCCATAGGGGTTGTTCTTTGACCATACACAGATGCTCATCTGGGAACTCCATCACTAGAGGGTACACATCGACTAAGGGTGCTTCAGCTAGCTGATCTGCAATAACTTGTCCCTTGATGGCTTTTCGATCGATGTATTGGATGTCGAATTCACTAAGAAGCATTACCCACTTTGACATTTGTCCTGTGAGCGTGGTCCTTGAAAGTAAGTACTTGAGAGGGTCAACCTTTGAGATTAACTTTACCATGTGACAGAGCATAGAGTGACGAAGATTTTGAGTGGAAAAGACCACTGCTAAGCATGCTTTTTCCATCGGGGAGTAGTTCAGCTCATAGCCCACCAATGTACAACTGATATAGTAAATAGCCCTCTCCTTTCCATTATCATCAAGTTGGGCTAGGAGTGCCCTCAATGCGGTGGTCGTTGCAAATATGTACAAAATAAGGGGTCTGTCAGGTGTTGGTGGCACAAGAATAGGTGAGTTTTCCAGGTATTCCTTGAGGTTCTCAAAACTGTGCTGACAGATAAGATCCCATTTGAAAGTGGTATCCTTGCACAACATATGGGTGAACGGTTGGAACTTGTCTACCAATTGAGAAATAAATCTACAGACTAACTGTAGCTTCCCCAGTAGGCTTCGAAACTGCTTGAGGGTTCTAGGAGGGGGCATCTCTGTGATGGCTTTCACCTTCTTGGGATCGATCTCTATGCCTCGCCTGGACATGATGAATCCTAACAGCTTTTTGGATGTAATACCAAAGACACACTTCTTTGGATTGAGCCTTAAACCATAGTGATGTAGGTGATCAAGGACCTGCTCAAGGACATTCTGGTGCTCTAACTATTTTCTTGATTTGGCGAAGATGCCATCTACATAGTCTTCCAAAATCTTATGGATCATATCATGAAAGATTGTAGTCATCACTCTTTGGTAAGTAGCTCCTGCATTCTTGAGCCCAAACAACATCATGTTATAATAGAAGGTACCCCATGGCATGGTGAATGTTGTTTTGTGCTGGTCTGCTTTAGCTATTCTGATCTGATTATACCCTGAGAAGTCATCCATGAGTGACAACATCTCGTGACTGGCTGTGAGGTCTATGATCATGTCTATGTTGGGTTGCGGTAAATCATCCTTGAGACATGCTTTATTCAAATCCCTGAAGTTTGTGTAGGTCTTATTTCTCTTGAAGGTTTGGTGATAGGCACCATGTTGGAGATCTAGTCGGAATAATCAATGGCTCTAATTATCTTGACTTGTAGAAATTTCTCCAGCTCTATTTTGACTAAAAGAGCTACCTTAGGATGCATTTTATGGAGTTTCTGATTTACTGGCTTGGTGTTAGGGTCCACTGCAAGATGATGGATGATGAGATCTAGGTCAAGGTTGGGCATGTGGGCATATGACCATGAAAAATTTATGATTGACTCTCAAAGAAGAGCTATGAGGGCCAATTCTTCACCCTCCGTTAAGGATGTCGCAATGTAGGTGACTTGAGGACATTCCTTCATGCCCAAATTAACTGGCTTGGTTTCCTCATTGAGAATGGATGATTGTTATGGCTGATAATCCCAGATGGGTGGAAAAGGTAAGTCTACATCCTCTAGCACCTCAGAGAGGTTTTCACTAGAAGATACACCCTTTATTTTTACTATTCTTGAATCAAGATGTGCCCCAGAGGGGTTTTCACATAAGGATTCTTTATTTTCTTTTTGATTTTTAATTTTATAGCTGGAGACTTCCTCTTCCCCAAAATATCCCTTGGGGTTAAGCTGATAAACTTTTGTTGAGTCTTGCCCGCAATCTAATTCTTAACCTGTGGCGCCTATGAATTTTAGGAGTGCAACCTCACTTCAAAAATCATTGATGTGTTCCACGTTCAGTTAATCCTAGTATATGAGGTTGGGGTGGAGGAGTGGGAGTTCAATGAGGTTAATGGCAAGTTGGCGGAGGATAGAATTGCCCAGAAAGGTTTCATCATCAAATATATCATCATAGGATCATTTTTCTTCCTCTTTCGAAATATCTTTCACTTCTACAATTTTGTTTTGGATATTCAAGAGGGTCATGCCAGGAAAATTAGTGCCCCCAGTCACGACAATGGGTCCTCATATGTGTAGACAAGGGGTATTAAAGCTAAGGCCTTAGTGTTGTAGATTTTTGGATGCTTCCATGGGTTCTTTTGTGCCAGCCTCTGTGGGTCCGAGACCGCCACCTTGATAATTCCATTGTTCAGTGGCCCATGTGTGGGATATGGGGTATTTATCCTTGAAATGCCCTAGAAGCTTAGTGTTTGGTGGAGGGGGGTCCTTGTATAACAATTCATTAATGTTGGGTGCCAACTCTTGACCGTTGAAAATTCCATTAGAGACAAAAGTAAATGAACCAAGAGCCTTAATTTTGGGACCTTCCTGAGATGCCTTCGTTTGATGACATGGGTGCCCCTTAGTGTGTGGATCCAAGGGGAGAGCCCCAATTGTGAAGGCATCAGTGAGGTTGTATTCACCACAACCGCTATTGTTGATCTTGACAATAGAAAGGATGGAGGAGAGGATTGCTTCTAGATCACAATGGGATCGGGAGGAACTGGCAACAAATGTGCCTATGTCAATTCTAGGACAATGATTGGAATGGGGGGAGGAAGTTTCTATCACATGATAGTATGCAAAGGGTTGGGGGTCTGCGTGGATGGTGATTTCAGTGCCCTGATATGGGAATTTGATGCAATGATGATAGGTAGAGGGGATGGCCTTGATGTAGGGGATCAACGGGTTACCGAGGAGAATGTTGTAGGGGAGGTCAAGATCAACAACGTGGCATATGGTTTCTTGGATTATGGGGCCAATATTGATAGGTAGAAAAATGGTACCTTTGGAGATATGCTCCAAGTTGTCATGAGCTTTTATGGTGATCACATCATGAGAGATGTCTACTTCTGTGAGACCAACCTATTGGATGAACTTTAATATACAAAGATTTAGGGTCGAACCATTATCTATCATGACCCTTTTTATGGTGAAGTCATTAATCATGATGACGATATGGAGTGGGAGGTTGTGGTCTGGCTCAATGGATGGCATGTCGGAGGCTTGGAAAGACAGGGTAGAGGATATGGATAGGTGTCCTACAAGGTTCTTGAATTGGATAGTGTTAATGTTTGTGGGGACAGATTTCTTGGAGGGTGTTATTGAGGACTTCCTAATGAAGGGGTGATGTGTGAAGGAGGTTGAGGATGGAAATTTGTGCGGGTGTGTTCCCAAGGTGTTCCAGAAGGTTGTACTGCGCACTAGGGATGGTTGTGGTATTGGCACCGACAATAGATATTTGGCCTCTGTAGGTGGTAACGATGCATTGACTGTCAGCACCTTTGACATGGATTACATTTACATTTGGTTCAACCTAGGAGATGCAACCAATGAATTTATTGTAGTTGATGTAGGCGGTGGTATAGTCTTTCCCATTGTCATGGTCACCTTCTTTTCCCTTACCTTGGTTTTGGGGAGGGTTGGCATTGGTCTGATTTTTACCTAAATTTTGTTGAGGAAACACATTTTGATAGATCTTCAGGTTGGCGTTTGGTGATGTCTGGGAAGGGGCATCAACTATGATCTCCTTTTTGTCAATGAGGTCTTGGACGTAGTGCTTGAGTTTCATGCACTTCACGATGGCATGTCCCTTAACACGGTGATAGTCACAATACTCATTGTTATTGATTCATCAAATGAATGGGTTTGTAGATATACAATCAGATTAGTGCTGGCCATGCAATGGAAGATAACATCCAGAGGTTCTTTGAGGGAAGTGAATGTGCATTTTTTGTTGTTCTGAATACAGAGCTTGTTCTGTCCTTGGGAAACATATATGGTGTTGGCTTGATTGATGGGTGGCTGACAAGGTGGTTGTTGGTAGGTGGGTGTTGTTTGTTGTTGCACAGGTGCTTGCTGTTGGTATGTTGGGAGAGGGGGATTGGGATCGGCTACAACAACTTGGATGTGCTTGGTGTCCGTGGCTCCGTCTGTGACCACATTTTTCTTCTTGTTCTAGTAGTGAGATCGATCATTATTGGGCCTATCTTGGGAGCTCTCCTTGTAATTTTTAATGGCACCATCATCCAAAAGACCTCATTTGATATCCATTCCTTTCCCTTTTATGTCCTGATAAGTTTTTATGTAGTTCATTTGCATGAAGTGGGATAACTTAGGATGTAAATTGTCGATGAATATCTTGGTGAGGTATTTTTCTAGTGGTTGATATGACAACCTCATGGTGAGGTTTTGCCATCATTGTAGATAGTCAACTAGGGTTTCACCTCTCTTTTTCTTAGCATTACATATATCTAGCAAGGAGAGCTCATTCTCAACATTGTGTGCATATTGGGCCACAAATTTCTTTGAGAGTTATGTGAATGTGGAGATAGACCCATATGGTATTTTGTAGAACCACTTGATGTCGATCCCTCCCAGACTCTTGGGGAAAAGATGCATGAGATAAATGTCATTGTATGCCACCTCTTGGCATGCCATGTAGGATTCTTTGATATGGCTGACTGTGTCTCCCTTCCCTCGATACTTGTCAAACTTGGGCGTTTCAAAATGCTTAGGGAAGGGGACCGCTTTGATTGATCTGTCGAAAGGGTATGGATAGACTTCTTTGAACTTGAACGTGTTTCCCTCATTACCAACTTTGTGTTCTTTGAGAGCATTCTTCATCTCTTCCCATTCTGAATTGATAGGTGTTGGAGTGGGTACTCCCATTGGGAATGGATCTGATGGTGCAGGTGTTGGAGTGGGTACTCCCAATGGGATGTGCAGGGGATACTGTGAGATAGGGTAGGGGGATTTTCTGGCGACAAAGGTCATTTGAAATAGATTTTGGATGGCTTGATGGGTGATGTATTACTGGTGTAAGGTTGAGGCATGTTGTTGCATAGGATATGGTGTGACTTGTTGTTGTGGTATGAGGGGATTATGTTGTTGTGCCGGGAAGTATTGCTGCTATGGGGAAGGTTGGTAGTATGATTGCTATTGGGGCTGGCATCGAGTTTGTCTGATGTACGAAGGGTGCATACCCACATTATTGAGAGGGTGAATGGTAGCTTGGGTGTGTATGATAGGTGGTTGAGTGAGAGAATTAGTGGGATGGGCGGAGCCAAGTTGTTGTGATTGTGGGGGGACGACTTGTGGAGCAATGGGTGGCATAGATAGGTAGTTGGTGAATGTGGGAAAAGATACAATGAAAGGAGGTGGCGGTAGTTGTTGTGTCATTTATGGAATGGCTCCTTATTGATAAGTCAGTTAGGCAATGTGTGAGTGTGTGGGTATACCCAAGTCATTCATTTGCGCTTGGTTAAGGCTCCAAGTAGTGCCAATCCCCATTGTGGGTTGTGATGTCGGGGTTGCTATGAAGGTGGGAGCAAAAGTGGGATTTTGTGGTGCGGACAGAGGGTTTTGGGATGCCATAAATGGCATTCCTATTATGAAGGTGACATGTTGAGCCTATGTGCCAGCGACAAAAGGTGGGGGAGAGACTTGCGTGGAAATAGGCTATGTGACAGATTGGATGAATGCGGGTGGAGTGGCTTGTGTTGCTCCTTGTGGAAGGGATGTTGATACGGGGGCTTAGATTACGATGGGTGTAGGTATTGTCTGTGTAGCAACTTGTGGTTGCATGGCTACTTGTGAGGAAGTAGGTGGGGGTGGTGCACCCATAACATAGAAAGGGGTGATTTGGGTTGTGTCTTGGATTGCAAGAATTGTTGTGCCACGTTGCAAGAGATGTGGGGTGGATGAAGTTGTATGAGATACTTGCATGATCAAATCATGGATTTTTTGGATAACAAAGGGGTAGGTATTGGTGGGGATACAGATGGTTTTTGTGGGATCAAAAGAGCGTAAATGTGGGGGAATGGGAGTACCCTCCTGTGTGTAGTTTTTCAATATAGCGAGATGGTTCTGTGCAATAATCGCACTTACCATTTGTGTGTGTCCTGGAAGACACATGAAAGCTTCCATGGAGTTAGTGGTAGGTGTCTCATTGGGATCTTCCCACATATTCTAAACCAATGGTGGTTGAGGATCATACATTACCATCATACCAATGGGGTCGTTTGGGTTCGTTGAACTAGTGGCTTGGTTGGGATCCATTCCTTTCCTCTTCTTTGATCATGTCTCAATAGGCATGAAAGTGCAAAGTCCTAAGATGGGGGAGGATGTAGACATATCAAGAGGGATGCTTGGGATGAGGATCTTAGATCTAGATGAGGGTGGCGATAGCCTAAATGTAGGATTGCGGGTGATGAGAAATTTTGGTGGTATGCTTTTTTGGAAGATGGGTGGCTAAGGGTCAAGATGAGCTACCTTTCCCTATGTGGGATCAAGATGTGTGGGATTGTCATCCTTAGATAGACTTGTGATCTTTGGATGATGGGATCCTTACTAGTGTGAACCAATCTATGGATCGAGATGATGAGGTTCACAAGAGTAAGTACTAGCTACCCTAGACATTGCTTTAGTCAAACGGGTGTGGCTAAGATCTTGATTCTTAGGATAAGGTTTGGGAAACTCAAGGTGAGTCCTTGGATGTGATGTGGATCTAGGATAATGATTTGGGATTTGGATAGGAGATGATGCTAACTAATTCTTTTTAGGGGGATGACATAAATGCACCTATGGGATTACCTGAGATGAGGGGATGTTGAGACAACTTCACAGATTTTAAGAAGGGAGGAGATTGTGCCTACTAGTCTTCACTTTCTAGTCTGACAAACCGATGGTTAACTTAGATTTGAAAAGAAAATTGTTTGACCCTTGCGTTGTACTCCACGTTATCCAATCTTGTTTGGTATTTCTCTTCTTGGGTTACAGTGACAATGGGTTGGTGATATTTAAACTTTCTTTCGACAACCTTCTTCTCTTGATACACATGTGGTGTTGGTAGCTTAGCTTTCTTGTGCTTCACTATTTGATCATAGGTCCAAAAAGTATTGGAATAGGTCAAGCTAGGAAGTGACTACGGTAAGTATACCTTGGCTTGGTTTTGAACAGACTTGGTTTGATTTCGGGGTAATTGACAAGCAGTCCCACAAGAGACAAAGCAATCTTGTGGGAGAACCAACAGATGATCTCTTTGGCAAAGACCTTTGTAACTTTGATTTTGTGTATGTTTGAACAAATATTTTCACGGGGTTTGATAACTTTGAAAACACACACAAGAAATTTCTACCTATAAGACAAGCTAGTATCAAAACCTTTGCCCACAACTTGGTATCCCAAAGGAGGAATACAGATAGTGAGTAATCTTCAGGTGACCCAGGAAACCATTTGGGTCGGTCCTTGCACAAATATTCTAATACCTTCAGGAGTAGATCAGGTGGGTCTCTGATTAATGGCTTTTAGTAAGATCTGTGGCATCCCCCAATTAGTTTGTGTGCATATGACTCACTTAAGGGCCTAGTTGACCATGCCAAAATCATAGGGATATTCACCTACCTCAGACTACCATCAACACGCCTCACCTGAGCTTGAGGGGATAAGGCAAGAGTTTTCTCAACACCTTGTTTATATATTGATCGAGGAATTACCGGTTTGAGGTCGTTCTCTAAAGAGGAAGCACTTCTCTCTAGACAGGCCTCGCTAGAAGCAAAAACCAATTGAACTTGATCTTTCTCTTCACCCAAGTTCCACAAAGGCGAAGGGAGAGGATATAGATACAAGCTAATTTTTCTTTCGTCGCTTACTTTAACAAGTTTTTTGCAAGAATTAAAAATCTCTAAGGAAGTGTTGAAAAATACTCCTTCAAGCATGCCAAGAAGTCTTCATTCTGAATTGAACCTAGATTAGACTAAGTGTTTTCTATCCTAGAACATCAAACACTTGTTTTTAGCATACAAGGTTCTTTGGAAATAAAATGATAATGCTTGAAATAAAATTTGATTCTTTGCAAAAAAGTGTTACTTCCTTTTAGCATTCAAGACTTTGTTTTTGGTTCTTTTTAAGCCCCAAATCGAAATGTTTCATTGCATTGATTTATTTTCCCTTAAGCATTCAAGATTGAATTTTGGATTGGTTTTAAAACACCAAAGGAAATGTTTGATTATTCATTTTTTAGACTTTGTTCATTTTAAGCCCAAATCAAAAGATGAGGTGTTATTTGCACATTCAATGTTCTTTTTAATGCACCAAAAGAAAATGTGTGAATTCTATTTTAGAATTTTTAACCAGCGTTCCCTGCAATCCTGCAAACCAAAAATAGCATTCCTACAAACCATACAGGTGATCCCACGGGACTGTCAAAATATCAAAAATTTCATAGAAAATAATAAATGTTGGGTTTGGTGCAATACCTACGAACGCAATCCCACCAGGTCAACGTGCGATCCCACAAGGTCAACAATCGATCCTACATTGCGGGAATGCCAAAACAAATTTCAAGGTTTTAATTAATGTATTATGGCTTACAAGTCATACAAACATAGTTCTATTTGGTCAAATAGCATTCCCGTGTTGCGGGAATGCGATCCCACAAATATGTCACAGAGAAATGACTGGTGAAGTTTTAGGACAGAGAGAAAGAAAAAGATAGAAGAGAGAAGGGTCCTTCATGAGAATGTGATCCCCCCAATCGTATAGTCAATCCCATCGATTGTACTTGCATTCCCACAAAACTATGTTTTTTTTGTTGTGTGAAATCTGAAGGTGGGAATGGTGGCACAAATGTGTCTTCTTTCATGCCAAACCTGTAAAACACCCAAAAAACCCTTGCAAAGCACTCAAACAACAAAAAACATTAGTTTTGGGTTAGTTTTGCAATGTAAAACAAATGAGAAAAATGAAGAAATGACCCTAGAAGTGGGTCCCACCAAGTGTGCCAAAATGTAAGCAACAAAACCTAGTTATGAATATAAAGCAAGCTAAACATTCAACATAAAAAGCTTATTGCTACCTTTAAGATTGGACCTACAAAATGAAAGCAAAGAAACAAAGAGGATGAAAACCTCAAAAGGCCTCCAAAGTGTAGAGGATTTGTCCCAAAGATGGATGTGTGCTCATGAACTATGCTTCAAGCTTCATTACATGTGAAGGAAATTTGGCATTATAAGGTTGCTTTGGATGTTTTTGGATCTCAAATGGGCATGGTAACTTTGCTTCAATGGTGGATGATTTTTAAGGAAAAGAGCCTTCAATTTATAGGCAAAGGGAAGGGCAAACAGATGGTTAAGATGCAAACCTAAGGAAGGGTCAAGATGCATTTGAGAGAGAGCACATGGATTGTGCTTTCTCAAATGCAACTCATTGTGACAAGTGTCACAATGGAAAAGGTTGGAAGAAATGGGGGAATGCAACCATTTTGGGAGATGTGAGAGGGGACAAGTGTGTAAGAGAAGGATGGAGTGTGTAAGGGATGTGTAAGAGCATTTAAGGTTGACATGAGATGAGGGAATTGGGGGATGTGAGGATGTGACATGAGGGTTGACTTGGTTTGGCTTAGAATTTCTTAATCCATGGATTATGATTGTGCAAATGTTTAGAAGGTGATTAGGCTTGGATTAGGAGGTAAGTGGGAGGTTTAGGAGGATGTGATGGGAGGAGAGAGAATGAGTGGAGGGTTGGATTAGCTAATCATGGGTCCTTAGCTAATTAAGATTGATCAGCATGGGTGAATGGGTTGGGTTGAGTATGAACTACATGTTAGGAGTTTTGAGATGGGTTTAGTTGAGGGTTGAGGTTGGATTTAAATATTTTATTTAATTCTAAGTGAGAGGAAAATGGGGTTTCATGAATTAATTTAAATAGATAAGTATATCCATTTAAATTAATAGAGGAATGAGGATTAATTAATTATCAAACTATAGATTTTTCATTTGGATAATTAATTGGGCTATAGTTAATTAATTAAATTAATTAACTAGGGGATGACATAAATTAACCAAATAATAGTATTTAATTAATAGGATGTCTTAGGGGAGAACTAAATAAGATTACTAAATTGGGTAATCATATTTAGGTGTCTACAATTCCAATAAGATATCTTCCTTTCTTTAAATGAACCATTACCTCATCACCAACCTCAAAAATCTTATGTCTTCTCGACCTATCTGCACTATCCTTGTATTTTCAATTACTCTGCTTCCACTTATGTTTCACTTCCTCATGCATTGACTTCATAAATTCAAAAAATTCTTCCCCTTCAACACTGCTCTTCTCTTCTCCAGTAATATCTTTCAAGTTTGATATAACCCTTGGTTATATGCCGATAATAATCTGAAAAGGTGTCTTGCCAGTACTCCTATTCACTAAATTATTGTATGCAAACTCTGCTTGTCTCCAACTAAGCATCTCAACAGGTTACCCAAACTTCTATTTACAACCTATGTTTATCCATTAGTCTATGGATGAAATGTAGAACTATACTTCAACTCGGTGTCCAACTTCTTCCAAAGAGTCTTCCAAAAATAGCCAACAAACTTATTGTCACGCTCATAGATGATACTCCTCGATAATCTGTGCAATTTGACAATCTCCTTGAAGAAAAGATCTACTATATGCACTGCATTTGATGTTTCCCTACATGGTATGAACTGTGCCATCTTGGAATATCTGTCCATAACAACAAATATGGAATCGTTACCTCTTGTTGTTCTTGGTAAGACAAGAACAAAATTCATGCTAATATCACTCTAAGGTTTCCCAAGAACATAAATCGGTGTATACAATCCATTATTATGATTTACTCCTTTTGCAACTTGACCAACTCCACAACTCTTCACAAATTTGTGAACATCCTTATACAACTGTGGCAAAAAATACCTTTCCTTAAGTAAACTCAATATCTTATCAATGCCAAAGTATCCATCCAAACTACTACTATGCTTCTCCTTTATCAAATTAGTTCTCATTGATCATCTCAATATACATAATTGAATTCCTTTGAACAACATATCTTCTTGAATTAAATAGTCTTCCCACTTACTCAATTGATCTGGAATAGGTGCTCTGCACATTATCCATGGCTTAGAAAAATTAGGGTTATTTTCATACAAATTCTTCATATCATCAAAACCAAGAACCTCAATTCTCATTTCAGTCAACAAAGATCTTATTCTACTCAATGTTGATCCCTAAGTTTTGTTGTCTATTAGTGTCCAACACTTAGTCATTTTCTAGGCAATGTCGGTCGGTCATCACTACCACCGAGCCATCTTGAAAAGGCCAAGTTATGTTTAAGCCTTGTATTATGTATAGTTATCGAGCAAGAGTTACTGCCGAGAAAGTTAGAGGTCATCGAGTACTTCAGTAGTCTTCAAGTACTTTATGTCAAGTTGTATAGAATTGTCAGAGCACCAGTATATGAAGAATAGTAAATGATGAGCATCAGAGACTTCATATGCTGAGAAAGCCAGTTTTGACATATATATTTGTTATGGCACAAACATCAAGGTAAATTATTTTGGATAACTTCTATGCATAATTTAAGGATTGTTGAGTTAATCAAGGAGATCATTATGTCTTGTAATTATTATTTTCAATCCCTATGCAAGTCATCTTAACCTATCAGAAAAAGGGAATGCTTATGCAACATAAGTAATAAATCTAGATCATTGATCTTGATCTAGAAGATCGATCAGATATTTTTATAAGTTGAGATCTAAACCCTAAAACATAGTAAGGATGCATGTGTGCAAGTAAGTAGATCAAAGGAGATCTCTTGTATGCAGAACACGATAATATTTTGATATAGGAAGAGATCAATCAGAGTGACCGAGCAAAGTAGTGAAGGACATAACAAAGCTACATTTGATTTGGAGATCAAACATGTATTGGAAGGATAATATATGTTATTAGCATTTTTCAATGCAAACCAAAGGATCACGTACTTATACATTTTAGCAGGTGAATTAGGGTAAATCTCTTAACAGATTAGTCTTAACAGGTTTTCATAAATCTCTTAATTGAGTGCTTACTTAGTTGTAAGTTTCAAATCCTTTAATCAAGGTAGATTGTATAAATCTGTAAGCTCTTAATAGGGTAGACCCCTCATAGGGTAGATCATCTGAAGTGATCAAACTTTGTAGCCCTAACAGGCATACTTTAATACTGCAGTAGTGAAGATTTGTGGGTGTCATCCCCACCCTAGTTTTACCTTTCAAGGGTTTTTGGGTAACCAAAATTTATGTGTTATGTGTTTTATTTGATGCATGAAGTTAGAATGTTAGATCTATTTCAGTATTGAAATTCATGTTTATGATATGCATGTGGATTTAGTTTGTAAAAGTGAATTATTGGAGATATCTTATTCACCCCCCCCCCCCTCTCAGTATCTCACTTTCCCATATTAGATTTCCAACACTCAATGCATCAAAAAATCAGTTAGATACTCCACTCTTATGTTTTATCACAAATGTAAAATTTTGCAAATACTCAACCCATTTCATATGTCTCTAATTCAACTTATTCTGACTACCCAAATACTGTAAATCCTTATGATCAGTATACAAGACAAATTCCTTCGACATCAAATAATGACTAATACTTCTCATATGCAGCAAACCATCAGGTACATTATTTGAAATTATCCCCTTGTACTCAATGAGTAGCTTCTCAACCTCTTCAAGAACTTTATCTTTTGTTTTCTCACTCAGTTTGTTAGAAATTATAGCATAACAGACATCATTTCTCTTGAAATCCTTAATAAACTATCTACCTTTTGTCAAACAAACTTTCACAGATGTACATATCTCACCAACAGATTCTTCAATCAAAAGTAACAAGATTTGTCTCTTGCCATTGGCCGAAATAGTATATTTTTGCAATCTTCCATCATATACAACATGTCTATCATATTGTCAAGGTCTACCCAACAAAATATGACAACAATCCATAGGCATAATATCACACAACTCCTTATCATAATACTTTTCAATTTTCATATTTACAAAATATTATTCACTTACCGTAAGAGTATATTCATCCTTGATCCATGAAATATGATAGGGCTTTGGGTGCTTCAATCTTTCTAACTGTAACTTTGTAACTGTTGGTGTAATTAAGTATTTACTAATTACACTTTACTTAAGTTTACTTAAGATAATGCATTTGCATATTAGTTTTCATTGAGACACCTAGGAGTTTTCATTTCATTTTAGCACATGGTTAGGAGAAATTTCACTTTAGATGGTAATAGTTGTCATCTCATACCTCTTTCTATGTGAGATCCACCTTTAGTGCTCTTATCACATTATCATCCTCTCATTGTTGCACATACTTTTTTGTACAATAGAGGATGATCCACCTTTGGTGGACATGTGATTCCACCTAGTGTGGTTGATAGCTTATCGTCTCCTTATTATGTAGTCTTATTGCATTGCCTATATATTTAGGTACTCCTACTTTGTATTCAATTCAATTGGCTATAATTAATTATTTGATCATTTTTCCTATCTCTCTTGTGCTATCAATTGAGCTTCTAGATCTTGGCATTTTCATTCTTTTCCTTAGGAAAATTATTACATGGTATTAGAGCAATATCAAAATTCTTACATGGTATCAGAGCCATATGAGTGTCATTGTATCACCTATTTTGAGATAATTTTGTTGTAGGTCAAAATTGGAGCTTGTTGGTGCAAATCAGATGAAATCCCTAAATCAAATTTTGTTTCATCCAAATTGAACATTTGAAGCTAAATCTAGAGCCATTTGAATTTTGAAAGTGTGGCTACGGTGATTTAGGAAAAATAATTTTAGAGACAATTTTCAAACAACGATATCTCAGTCATCCAGACTCCTTTTTTCGAGCAATATTTTTTGTTTTGGGGTAGAATTTCATGATCTACACAATAGTGTAGGTGGTTATTGATCTCTACTTCTAATGTTTTCTAAAAATCATAAATCCCAGTTTTTACAACTTTAGAGGCTTCAATCGGATTCATATGGACACATTTTTAGGTGCTATTTTTTTTGAAAGTGCATGATTTTTTGTCTACTTTCCAAATTTGGTAATAGTTTGGAAACATTATGAGTAGACATAGTACTTTCAACATTTGGTCTATTTTGGCCTATATTTTGCACTTGTAATTTGTTGGATCCTTGAGTGGTCTCGTGTCTTATTTATTTGAGTTTGCTAAAGCCTTATTTTTTAAGTTGTAATCATTGAAATTAGAAGTCCACTTTGGTCCATTTTGGCAAGTGGAAATTGTACACGCACTATATATAAAGTGCCAAAATCATCTATTTGGGGGGTTCTTTGATTCTTTGCATTTTGGGGGATGCATTGATTTTTTGATCTCATTGTTTCATGTGAGAAGTGCATCATGTATGGTTTAATTAGGTTGACAAGAAGAAACTATAATAAATGGAGTGAAATAGTTCTTTCTCATCTTAGTGAGCATAACCTGTGACCTATTTGTATGAGGATAGACCTAATAGTCCTCCATATGATGGGGTCCCTTGGGAAAATAGTTCTTAAAGTTATCTATTGTAATATGGATATGGATGTTATGGATTCCCTTGATGACTACGAAGATTAGACAAAGACTATTCCTGATATTTGGACTATTCTTTGGGAAATGTATGAAGATCCTCATGTTCCTCTGGTCCCAAAAGGTCTAGAAGCTCTAGTTGCAACTCCTACTTCTCCTATTGAGATCACATCTATTGTTGCTCCTGATGATGTTGGCCTTCCTATTGCTATTGGCTCTTGTGATTCAATGAAATAGGATATTCATTGTCTTCCAGATATAGTTCCATGGGATGACTACTTGACAAACATTACGGGTTTGTTTGTGGAGTCCTACATTGAGGATTTGGGAGACACCATTGATGGCATTCATCTTCTCTTTGTTGAGAATGATCCTTCTTTAGTTGTTGCGAGGGAGCATGTTGACCCTCATCTTCATTCTCTACTTAATCATTTTTTCGAGGGTCACATGATTGTGGATACTTTGATACAACATTTGGAGGAGGTCTCTTTAACTTCAGAGAAGGTATTTGAGTCTTTGGAGATTGGTTTTCATGAGTCTCAAACTTCACTTGAGATGTCACATTGCATGGTTTAGGTTGATCATACTCATGTGTTGGAGATTCCTATTTAGTTTCCTGAGACATCATACATTTTGAGGATTCTTCCTAGAGATTGGGGAGGATTCATTGATATGCCTATGGACTTGTTTCTTCCTAAGGGGAGGAACATTATTTAGTTTTCTTGTTGCAGTTTCTACATTGATCCAGGAGCATATATCATGGGTGTACATTCTACATTGAGGGGGGGCTTCTTTGCTTCTCTTCCTACTTCTTCATTTGAGGAGGCATCTTTGTCTTTGGAGTTTGATCCAAATTATTACATGGATCAGTTACCATTGGTTCCTTTTTTGTCACCTTCTATTGGGCTTGATCTTGACTGGTTTGTGGTATCTTCATCAACCAAAGACATGTAAACACATGTGCATACTTCAGAGACCTCATCCTTCATTTGGATTCCCCTTCCTTCTTCCTATCCACAATGGGAAGCCTTCTTGCATCTATACTTGGTGTATCTTCTTCCTAAGGGGAGAATGTTGTTTGTAGGCATTGGACTATGTTTTGCCTTCAAGCACTCACCATCCTTAGAGGAGATTACTCATTATGGGGGGATATCATGTCTCCTTGTCTCCTTCCTATGGGGGGGTTCTTGATTTTATATGCATGATGTATGTCATAATTGGGGGGTACTGATTACTCCATGCATCCATGCATCTTGTATTCATCTGTCTTTTTGGGGGAGGGTTTTTCCCATGAGGTTTTACCTCTTTCTCCACTTTATGAGAGATTGCATTGCATTGCTCTTGCATATTGTACATGGGTGCCTAACATGGCCTAGTAGCCGGAACCCCTCATGCATTTTCATCTAGCATTGTGAGCTTAAGTGCATTCCCCTAAGTTGCACTTAAGGGGGGGTGTTGATGCAATTAATTATTTACTAATTACACTTTACTTAAGATAATGCATTTGGATATTAGTTGTCATTGAGACACTTAGGAGTTTGCATTTCATTTTAGCACATGGTTAGGAGAAATTCCACTTTAGATGGTGATAGTTGTCATCTCATACCTCTTTGTGTGTGAGATCCACCTTTAGTGCTCTTATCACATTATCATCCTCTCATTGTTGCACGTGTTGTACATACTTTGTTGTACAATGGAGGATGATCCACCTTTGGTGGACATGTGATTCCACCTAGTGTGGTTGATAGCTTATCATCTCCTTATCATGTAGTCTTATTGCATTGCCTATATATTCAAGCACTCCTACTTTGTATTCAGTTCAATTGGCTATAATCAATTATTTGATCATTTTTCCTATGATCTCTCTTATGCTATCAATTGAGCTTCTAGATCTTGGCATTTTCATTCTTTGCATTAGGAAAATTCTTACATGGTATCATAGCGATATCAAAATTATTATAGGTAACCATTTTCTCTAAGGCTAGATTCTCTGAACTTCCACTATCAATAATCACTTTCCAAACTTTGTCTACAATTGGTCTTAAATAAACTCTTTCTTACCAGATCTTCCTTAGTCTTCTCACTCTATAATGCTCTTTTGACCATTAGGTTTCTTTCCTTCTCAGGTTCATTCGGTGAATCTTTATGCACCAAAATGTTTTTGTTTCTACTAACCTTTTTGCTTGCATGTGTACACTCAAATGATCTATGTCCCTCTTCTCCACAATTATAACAAGTTCCTAAGAATCCTCCTTTGCCATATCCACCTTGGGAGTAATTTCCTCTTACTCATGACAAACTTTCACCTTTCCACTCAGTCTTTCCTTTGTCTTGATTTGTCTTGTCCTAATCAGATCTACTATTTTCACCATATGATCTACCTCTTCCTCTAGAGAATCTACCACTTCTTCCTCTTTGTCTTTTCTCATGATTTTTATTCAATTTATCCTCAACTTTTAAGGAAAACTGATAAGCCTCCTCAATACTCTCCATTTTGACCAAATTGATCTCTTCTTGAATAGAAGTCCTTAATCCATTTAGGTACCTTGCAATCCTTTCCACCTCATCTTCAATATGTCAAGATATGATATCCAACCTACAAAATTCCTCAGTGTAATCCTTCACAGAGCTATCTTTCTGCTTCAAACTTTGCATTCTCCTAACTAGGTTAATCTGATAATAACAAGGTAGAAAATTTCCCTTCAACTTATTTACCATCTCAACCCATACCTTGATTTTGGTTTTACCTTTCTTCTTTCGATCTAATTGCTGATGCTCCCACCATAAGGATGCATGACCTTTCAATTTTTGTGCTTGAAATTTTCACCTTCTTCTCATCCGATATGTTCTCATACTCAAAATATTTCTCCATCTCAGTGATCCAGGTTATCAATTCATCTAAATCCAACTTTCCGCTATACTCAGGAGGGTTAAACTATAGTATGGCCTTCAAAATTTTCAATACTTGTAGGAACCTTTCTTCTCCTTGATCCATTATAGGTGCAAGTGTGGCTACCTCTTTCACTTCTTCGGCTTCATCATCAATAACATCATGAAGATGTCTTCCACGACGTTGGGCTATCTCAACAACTTTCAATCTAGTGGTAATTTGTCTTAGCATATCAGCTAAACCTGGACTTGCATCTGTCCTTCCTCGAACCATCTTGAAACCCTTTGTAATTGTAGGTCAGATTGCAATCTTCTATCCCACAAAAAATAACCAACTAGGGTTTACAAGAAGGAACTTTGATCAAAGACCTAGATTTGCAAACCTAGATCAAACCTCACTCTGATACCACTTGACACAAGGAGTGTAAGATAAGTGGGGCCAAAGGCTCACCCATTTACTAGACCACCTTGCAAAATCACAACATGGAAGCAATACCATAGAAAAGGAGAGAAGGGAAGAAGATCCTATTCATAGATTCATTCAAACTTGATACATGCCAGACTATGAAGCCTTCCTGGTTAGGACCAATATAACAAAAATCAATTACAGAAATAGAACAATCCTCATGCATGCGGGATCCATGATCTCCAACTTCCTATCCCTCTCCTTGTTTCCTCTAACTCCCTAAACCTAGAACATATCTATATATTTATACCGAAGAAAACTATCTTTAGAATCTTCTAGATCCAGCATTGGAGAAAGAAATGACCTAGATTTACATCCACACACCTCCCAATGAGTGATCCCTATATTAAATCATGACCAAAATTAAATACATAGGTCGGCCCAAAAAGAAGATCCAAAACTAAACCCGTCGGTGAACTAGGCCACCGAGCAACACAAAACACACCGAATCCACTTGGTGAAGAACACCACTGAGTAGAATAGAACACACCAAAGCCACTTAGTGAAAGGAACTACCGAGCAAAGAAAGCACACCACCGAGTGGTAACCAAGCTCATCGGTAAAAAGACATGAACACTCCACCGAGAACTCCAAAGTAGTTACCAAGCACATCTAACAAGCTACCAAGATACATGATTGCCATGAACCCAAGATGCTCCTGCATCACTTTGATAGGTTCCATTAAAAGTTTCTTCTCAGTAGAAGACTAGAGAGGATAGGACATCATGTCAAGAAAGGGTTGAGCAATATTATTCCTCAAATTCTTCTTTAACTCCTCAAACTTAGCAGAGATAGCATGATACTTTAGATTCAAGTTCTTTATTTCACACAAGGCTCATTTCATGAGTCGAAAGGAGTACATAGAACTAGCCTTCACAGTCTACAAAACCCCAACAATCATCTCCTCACTCTTGTCTTCGAAATCATCAAGACACAATCCCATAGAAGAAACCTAGACATTACCCTTATGCATGGGTAAAGAATTAGTCCCCTCAGAATCAGTGGGTGAAATATACACATCATGATCAACTGAGCTCTCAAAATCAAATAGAATATGAACATTACCCTTACTAGCCTTATCTTTTCCACTCTTCTCAGTTTGAGGAGCAATGGTCCCTTTGTTAGTCTTCACCCTTTTATTAGCTTTACTTTTTACCACCACAAGGGTCGCCATACCAACACTAGAGGGTTTACTCTTGCTGGCATCCACAACAGACTTCTTAGGAGTAATCTTATTCTTATTTTATACAGACTGAGGGGCAATATTCTCTTCCTCATCTTTATCAATCTCCATCCCCCTGCTCCTCCATAATCTTTTTTGCTCTTAGGAAGCCAACCGACATCTTCTTGGGAGAAACCCTGGGCTTTTTAGGAGGAGAGGAAGGGGCATTGTCATCACCATAAGAGTTTGTATCCCATCCTTCACCAGCCCCAATAGTATTATCCTCACCCATTTCACTAGAATCAATAATAAATTTAGGGGGAAATTAGGAACCCTATCCCTAAAGTATTAAAAAATTAGTAGAATCAAACCCTGGTGAAGCACTTGGTTTTTAGGGTTCTTCTTATGGAGACTTATGCTATGATTAAGGGCCAAAAGAAGATAGGAAAGAAACAAGACAAAATCCCTATGTCTGAAATGATTAAGCATCACAAAATGGTAACCATAAACCCTAGAGTATCTACCATCTAGTGTAAAAAAATCTATAATTGGCTTTAAAACTTCTCTCCAAATGAGTTTAATCTGATCAAGATCATAGAAAGTGTTATTACCTTTAACTAACAACACCCTCTCCTCATCCGTCTTCGGGAACTTGATCAAAGCTTTGTCACAAAGCTTCCTATCCTTGAAGAACTCATTCCTTTCATGGATAATCTCGCGGTCTCAACAATGATGTCTTTGTCAATCACAACTTCCTTTCCAAACAACTTCATTTTTCCATTTGACCATTCCTGAACAAGATTTTTGGTGATTTTGTTATCAAAGCCATGCAACTTCTCAAGATAGTAGGTAACCCCTCCTTTGTCTAGCTTATGCCAAACCTTCTCCTTATTCTTCCAGTCCTCACAGGAATCAGGTTCAACTATTTTAAGGTCTCTCCCATTTTTGAAATCTCAGAGCCGAGCACTAACATAATGAATTTATGACTATAGGAAGCCCAAATAAACCATAGCCAACCAACACCACAAATCACCCATAAAGCATGCAAGACATTATGAGCAATTATTATACTATGCTTTGTAGGACAATCATCGACCTCTTCACTGATTCCAATGAACTTATGTGTCATATCCATCATTAATTGAAATGTTGCCAATCTTACCATTTAACTGGTCATACCTTAGGAGAGATGTAATATCATCATTTAGATTATCCTCTCCTTCCCATATTTTAATTTCATTATTTTGAACACCAAGGTTGGCAAGCCCATCCACCACCTTGTTGGTCTCTCTATAAGAATGGGCAATATAACACTTTTCAAAAGTATTGATAATTTCACTGGGTTACATTTGTTGAACTATGAGTTAGTTGCTATTTTCCATCACACTTGAAATATGAAATCCTAGAACATAGGGATTCCATGAAAGTATATTTGAAGCCCTAAAGAACCTTACCCTTAGACAAAATTAAGAACTCACAATGCAATAAATTAAGATATAACAAATGATAATTATTTATTATCACAAATATAACCCAAAGTTTTTTTAAATAAAATAATTAAATTAAACTATTAAAAATAAAATAAGAATATAATTGTATCACTTAGGGAGGTCGTCATAAACTAGTGGCCCCATGATTATTGAATTTCACTATTTATTTTTGATTTTTTAGCTATCTTAAATAGTATGTTAAAATGAAATAATTAATAATAAATTTTGTTGCAAAAATTTTGAGAAAAAATAGGAAGCAAATAAAAAAGGGGGAAACAAATTTGTGGAGCTATGTGTCATTTTTCTCAATAAGCACTTGTTGCTTATTTTTAGTCCCTTTTTTCCAAAATTTATTTTCAATTTTTAAGCATTGGCTGCTCCACTAAAGTAAGGAAAGATTCTATTTTATCCAGTTTAAAAAATTGTATGAGAACACTCCACATACCATGCTTAGCAAAAATTGCTCTTAATGATGGTTATAAGTTTACTTAAAATAAATATTAAAAATAAAAAAACTATAATGTACTCCAACTTATATTCCTCACAAGGTTATAAATTATACTTTAACAACACTTCTGGTTAGTAATTCAAAATAACCCAGTTTAAAAAATTTGCATAGAACACTCCACATGCTTAGCAAAAATTGCTCTTAACCAGGGTTATAAATTTACTTAAAACAAACATTAAAAATAAATAAACTATAATGTACTCCAACTTATATTCCCATGAGATTATAAATTATACTTTATAAACACTTTGATTAGTAATTCAAAATAAATAAAATATAATTGTACTCCAAATTATATTCCAACTACTTTTATTGCGAGATAACTCAACAACTCTTCTTGGTCTCTTTATCATTATACATGTATATGCATAATGTAAGTATAAATATAAAATGACAACAATAATTATTATTTAAAAAATTAAAATTAACTTCTAAATTGATTTTTTTTAAAATTGTAATTAAATTGAAATTTAT
The DNA here is from genome assembly GCA_027943335.1 of Chamaecyparis obtusa. NCBI lineage: Eukaryota > Viridiplantae > Streptophyta > Pinopsida > Cupressales > Cupressaceae > Chamaecyparis > Chamaecyparis obtusa. The sequence continues at coordinate 476,170 of BSBK01001135.1, forward strand.
TTCTAACTTGATATTAATTTTTTCAAAATTTATAATTATTATGTCACATTATAATAATTAAAATTATAAAATATGTTTAAAATTGTGAAAGATATTATAATCATGAAAAATCGGATTTCAGATCAAGAACACATGATAGATGCTTCTAGGAAATTATTTGAAGTAATAGATTTTTCCAAAGATAGATACGATCGATAATCCATAGTTAAAAACATGGATGATAGATGTATGATTATGGCCGTACGTAACTGGCGGTTAAAGTCGAGTCAAAAGAAACCCTAAGATAACACGACACAAATGTAAACGGTGGGCTAAAAATAGAATAAAAGGGATATTTCCAAGGATCATGTTTCTTTCTTTGTGAATTGGTAACAAGTCGATTAGCGTAGCACAATTATAGAAAGCGAAGATCCAAAGGTCGGCCTTTGCCTGGAGGCGAGGAAGGCTATGCCGTTTGGCATTAAGGTATGTTTCTTCCCTTTGCTTGCCTTGCGCCTCAATTTATTCTATAATTGATTCTCTTCACTATTTTTCCTGTTTTTATTTGCCGATCCCATTCAACCTCGTGTTGCCTGTTTCCCCCCCTTAATTCTTAATGGAAGGTATAGATTTTTTTATCAATCGGACCTTATTTGATTTTAGATTTTGATTTGTGCTTTTCAATTGATTATTCTTGTTTTTTTGCCCTTCTGTCTGCGATTTTTTTTGTTTGGAAGTTTTTAGAAGCCGGAATCGGAAGAATGTGAGGTTTTATGTCTGATCTGTAATTATAGGACCGCTTCGTGGTCTCTCGGTAGCAATTTATTTATTTTCATGTATAGTGAGAACGTAATTGCTTTGTAATTGGGAATTTTGTTTTGTTTAGGTTGACGTTAGGTTTACAGAGTAGATGTTGCGGTGGATTGTTGGCTTATCTTCTAGGAGTTTGATTGCGAAGACGCAATTATTGAAAAATTACGTCGTAATTGAGGAATATTGTTTTGTTAGGGTAAAATTGTTTTCATCGCTCTGTAGTTTGTCAGTGGCTGCCCAATGGTATACGTATATTAGCTAAATTTCTGATGTAATTGCAGAATCTGTTCAGCGCAGGGCAGAATTGTGATTGTGTTGTCGTTTTATGTGCTCTATTAATAAATTAGGGTTGTAATTATGGATGCAGATTGAATTGGGGCTAAATTGGGACAATGACCTAATTGGAACTCGTATACGAATAACTAAGAAATTTGCCGTAATTGTCGATACTAATGTAACTGGGGCAAATTTAGGAGAAAAGGCAGGAATTCAATTTGGTTGTACACGGATAATATCTAGGTCCAAATTTACTGGGGCAAAATTAGGAGAAAAGGCAGTAATGCAATTTGGTTGTACGCGTATTATTTTTATGTCCTAACTTGAACACTGAAGTCATTGGAGCAAAATCAGGACTGACTTAGTGTCCTTAGTTATATATGTATAATAAAAAACTATAGGTTGTGATTGTGAATGTTGACGTAATTGGGGCAAATATAGGAGACAAGGCAAAATTAAGACTGCAATATGGTTGTATATGCATAATTAAGAAATCTCGGTTATAATAGTGGATTCTGGTTTGACTGGTCTAAAGTTTGAGTAATAAGCAAGAATTTATTCTATGGCATCCATTTTAACATGCCTGGACATATTTCTTATGCTTTGGGGTGTTTTTTCAAAGATGTGTATGGCACGCTTGTAAAATCTTTCTTTATGACTTGGAAAGATATGAATATTAAAGTATGAAAGGAACTTGTACTGAAACTGGATAGTATCAGCCTTTCTTTGTGTTAGTGTGCGCAAGTTTTTTTCTTTTATAAGAGAAAGCGATGACGTGTTGTTGTAAGATATAATATGATTATTATAAAACAGGTTAGCCTGTCTTGCCTGTTTGTAAAACTTTTTTCAGTTTAGCTTTTCCATTTTAAATTCTATTCATGGATGCTTTTGTATATTTGGTTTTCTTATTTTACTGTTTTCAGTATAGTGGTATTCATTGTATTCATTTCAAGCCTGGAACCATTGTCAGGAATGTGGTTGGACTTGTAACTGTAACCTTTTATCATACAGTGTGGTAGATTCCAGGACTGCAATTCTGTGATTATAATAGGTATTGAACATTGTGATAATTTTGTATCATGCTATTCAAATGATTTCCTTTTTGTTCTTTTTATGTAGGGTTCTCTTCTACTCTTCACAACCCCCTTTTCTATGTTTAAGGGCTTTTTTACATCATGGAAGGCATGGAATCAGTGTGTTTTGGACGTGGACATTATCAAGAACGAGTTCTATCATTCCGTGGAATTCTCTGGCGATTTGGTGTTCTGCGTGACTTACTTTTTACAGCTTTTGTTGGCTGTACTTAACAGATTGTACTTAGTTCTGCTGGCACAACAGAGGTTCTCATGCAAGTCTTGATTGGCAAAAGCAGCATCTGCTCACTATTGTCAAATAAGTATATTTTTATTTCCCTTGGTATATGAAGTGTATATAATTGTTTTGTTTTATTTTATGTACATTTATATATATGTAATCATACGGCTTGTTGTATTGACTCTTTCTTTTCTTTGTTTTGACAGTTTTCAATTCAATAGTTAATATCTCATTTATAAAAATTCAGGGTTAAGGGTAAGAACTGTTGCTTAGCTTTAGACAAAAGCATCTTTTCTATTTTATGAAGATATATATGTGCCAATGAGTTTGCATCCTACTTTCTTTTCACAAATAGGAACAATGGTGTGTTTGAGTCTGGAATGTTAATCGTGACTGTCTTGATAAGATAATTACTGTTTGCTAAACATATTTGGCATTATTGGGTGAGCATTGTTTTTTCTTATTTGTTCTCTGCGCTGGTACAGGAATAAAAGCGCTGTATTTTGGTATCAAGATCTTTCTTGGTTCACAGCTGGAGTTTTATCTACTGTATGATCCTTTTAATGGCGGAGGTGTATAAACCTGTGAATGTTTTTTGCATTGTAATTTGGACCATGGACCTTCTGTTCACAGCAATTATATGATTGGTGGGACAAGGGCAGGAATGGTGACTATTATATGCATTCTGCATCAAAGGGTGAAAATGAAATCATCTAGACACTAGATGGTTGCTTAATAGGAACAAAAATTCCATTACCAGACATTGGTGTGAAGGAGATGTCAATTGTTGGTTGGAAGTTAATGGCTGTTGCTTACCAGCCAGTTAGAATTTTTCCTGGTACATTAATAGGCTTATATGTTTTAGAAGTCATAGCAGGGAGCCAGAATAAACACCATAGCTTGCATATCTGTGCCTGTGGAGGCAATTTTGAGATGATCAAAAAGGATCTGAGTAATTGAAATCTCTTCTCTCAAGCACTATTATCCAAGAACCAATGGACCGGTAAGGTTTTATTATTGAATGCTATTTGCTAGTAAATGTTAGACATGGGTTGTGTCAGTAGGAATGTTTTTCAAAATTCATTCAATATGGTTTTCCCATGACTAGCATGCATTAGCAGATTGCTAGCATAACAGTTAATTAAAGCAATTGATTTTATGAAAAAATTCTGTTGTGTGATGATGCTAACTAACATTATTTTTTAATTATCATTATTTCTGACTGTATGGCCATATAGGTACAAGGTTATTAAGGAAGTGGGAGATGGCACCTATGGGAGTGTGTGGAGAGCGATAAACCGGTCGAGTAGTGAAATTGTATGTTCTTCTCTTAGAAATTAAGGAACTTGTTTGTAAACAGCTTCACTTAAATTTGCACCAGTAACTGCAAATGAGTGTTTTGACAAATGTATGCATTAGTTTTGCATTGTTCTGTCACAAGCAGTAATTTTAAAACGGAATTGGATCATGTTGCTTACTAGGGCATTGTTTTATTGGTTGTAAAGCTATTCTGGGTTTCCATATGAATATTTTAAGGGAACAAAACTATTTCATGTCTTTTTACAGGTTGCAATTAAGAAAATGAAAAGAAAATATTATTCCTGGGAGGAATGTATGAATCTCAGAGAAGTTAAAGTAAGGATGCTTTCTACATCAACTAATGTTTATTATTTTTTCCTTCAGATTGATGTCTATATTTTGTCCATCATAGTCTAATGTTTGATGCTCTCTTCTATGTTCCAGTCTCTTCGGAAAATGAACCATCCCAATATAGTGAAGCTGAAGGAGGTCATCAGAGAAAATGACATTTTATATTTTGTTTTTGAGTACATGGTATGCTGTATGCCTACTCATTAATGTGAATGTGAATTTAAAATTGACTGACTATTTTGAGGGCAAATATTCTTATTCTATTTGTTTATCTTATGTACCAGGAATGTAATTTGTACCAGCTAATGAAAGATAAGGTCAAGCTTTTTCCAGAATCAAAGGTACGGAATTGGTGCTTTCAAGTATTTCAAGCCCTTGCTTATATGCATCAACGTGGGTACTTTCACCGTGACCTTAAGCCTGGTAAGTGTATGAATTAAAACTTGTATCTTGCTCTTTTACTTAAGGTTTTAACTTTATTGAAGTATTTAATAACATATTTATTAGTAATAGTTCTCTATACTGGGTTTTTGGTGCCAAGTGGAAACTTTGTTGTTTTGGTCCTGTTCAAAGGTTCTGATATTATCATGCCAACTTACTTAGGTGTTGCCAAATCATAACAAATTTCTATGGTTGATTGTATCCGTTATGTTTATAACGGTGTTGCTTTTTGTTCCTTGAAACATTTAATTGGTAATTGGCGATGGACTAAATTGTAAAGCTTTGCACTTTCTGCATTATTTGCTCAGTGGCATTTTCTTTTCCTTATGACAAGCAGAAAATCTTCTGGTTACAAAAGATGTTATCAAGATTGCTGATTTTGGTCTTGCCCGAGAGGTCTGCTCAGAGCCCCCGTTTACAGAATATGTATCAACGCGATGGTATAATGGGCTTGGTTGCATTTGTTTGGTCAATATATCTGCAACTTTATGTTTTGCATTGGGACCAACTGATTGCCTCTTTATAGGTCATAATTGATTGTGGCTGTTGGTTGTCTCCATATCAGGTATCGAGCTCCTGAAGTCTTGCTACAGTCCTCTTCCTATGGTTCTGCTGTGGGTGAGTTTTATGTCCAAAGAAAATCTTATTTATGAACATGCAATGTTCTGCATACAACCTAACATCTGTTCCTTGTTATTTGACAGACATGTGGGCTATGGGAGCTATCATGGCTGAGCTATTTACTCTTCGTCCTCTTTTTCCTGGGTCTAGGTAGAGTAATTTGGAATGTTAAGCTTCTTATGGTGTTTCAAAACTACGTTCAGTTTACATGGGACACATCCTGCTTTAACTTGGTTGTAAGGAAATGAAGATTTGCTTTCTTGAATGGAGTAGATTTTTTATATGGTTTCTTGACTGTTGATGCAGTGAAGCAGATGAGATATACAAAATCTGCAGTGTAATTGGCAGTCCTAATAATCAGTCTTGGTCTGAAGGCTTAAGACTTGCTAATTCTATCAAGTATCAATTTCCGCAGGTTGGGATGGAAGTCAAAAGTTATTTACCGCTTATGTTTTGGTGCATTTTGTCCCAGAATGATTCATTTTTGAAATTGCATTTGGGTTTTATAATGGTTCTGAACAATGTCTATTAGATGAACTTTTTCCAAGATTAATGTTTTTCTTAAAATATTTGCTAGCTTTAACAAATCGTAACAAATGATTAATGATTCATTTGAATTTGAATCACAGTTTATTTCTACCCATCTTTCTGTACTGATACCAACTGCAAGCCCTGAAGCTATTGATCTGATGGCTGTAAGTCACTTCTTTGTAGCTCTATTCGACAATTTGCCCATTAAATTAAATCAGTATTTTGGTCTGAGATTCATTTAATTGTATTTTGCAGTCACTTTGTGCATGGGATCCAAACAAGAGGCCAACTGCAGCTGAAGCACTGAAGCACCCATTTTTCCAGGTCATACATGCAGTCCTGAAGTATTTGAATCTTTATAGTTAATTATTTTGGAAATTTGAGTTTTCTATACATGCCTTTAACTGAGATATCTTATAAATTTGTATGCTTTTGAATATTTGCTCTTTTTGTTCCCTTTATTATTTTACATGACAGTTTACTTTGGTATTATGTTCAGTCCTGTGTGTACATACCCCCTTCTCTTAGATCAAGAGAACCAATATCCAAGAATCGATTTTCAGGTTAGTTATGCTTATAATCTCCATGATTAATAATTTTGATTTGCAAGATTAATTAAAATTAGCTTATTAGTTTGTAGAAAGTGGTGAAGGTGCTGTTCTGCAACACTAAATAGAAATTACAGGAAAAGGAGCCTTAGAAGGAAAATTTGGCAAGCAGAACTTGGAGGTGGTAGCCAATACAAAAACATCAAATAATCATGTGGGAAAGATACATGATCCTTTCTGTAAAGGTAATCATTTTCAGCTCATCTCTGATTTTTGTTTCTTGGATTGCAACTGGTTTTATTTTGGTGGATTGCAAAATTCCATTAAGCTAACTTAGTTTTATTTTTCTGAAATTTAGGATCACAACAGAAGGAGCCCATGGAAAGACAGGTAATGCTTATGTCATATTGTACTTTATTTATTTAATTGCTTTTCTAGCAAATGCCTTTACTTTAAGTTCTATTGCAGTTAAAAGAATGGATGCTGCAAATAATCTGGCTTTTAAGAATTATTTTGGAGTGGGTTTAGTATTTTTTACGCAAACAAATTATGCGCACACTATTCCTATATTTTTAAATTTGTAATAAGGCTTTTTTATTGTTTAGCATAATAATGGCTATTTTACCCAATGACAGATTGTGAAACAAGAACAAGGCATTAAAAGTAATGTCAGACAGCCTCGTTACCAGCCTCCAATCAGTAATGGGAAAAAAGGTAGATTAAAGAGCTTGGTTTTTTTAAGTGGTTTCTCCTGGGGGATTCGAGGACCTGAGTTATTCTTTTGATTTCTCATTTGCTTTTGACCATAGCTGCTTAAGAACCAAGACCATAAGTTCTGCATCATATCTTTATGATTATTAATAACATATTGAAATGTGTTTTTGATTGCAGATCTATCAGCTGTGGCTGGCAACTTTGAGGGTGTCACTGGTATCCATGTTTATCCTTCAAATAGGTTGGTTGCAACATATTTGTCAGACATTTTTACAGTTGACGCATATTGCTTTCTAAAGTACAGCTTATTAAGATAGTTATGATCGAAAGTTCTAGTAACCTATTTATTGGTTATATTGTAGATAAAACTACTTAAGAAAAAGAAAGCTTTTTTAAACAATAGTTTTTGATCTGTAAAACCTTTTTTTGCAGGCAAACGGGAAGGGAAGTTTCAGGTCATTCCCCTAGCAGTTTAATGAGACCTAATATAAAGACAGGTGCATGGCGAAAGCAGCCAGAGGCGTTTAAACATAACAAATCTCAACAGCATGTCAGAGGCTTTGTTAATGATCACAATCGTTATGATAATCTTGCAAATGTTGGTTATTTGCGAAGGATGTGAGCTTTGAAGTGGGTGGAAGGTCTGAGGACAATAAACCATGGTGGTGATAGCTTGAATTGTTCTGATAAGCTGCCCACTTGCTCGTTTTTGTATTTTTTGCAAGGACATGTTGTAATCTTGGTTCCACCAGTGCAACTTTCCAATAAAGGCATAAGCGGTGCAGGCTTAAGCTTATGCTAGAATTATGAAACTTAGAATAATATATATATTTGTGCGAATTAATGTCAGTCATGCCCCCGTCATATTAAAGGTGGCATGCAGACACTTCAATAAGGATTTTGGCTTTCAACAATACAATGTAAGCAGTGATATATCTTGGTTTACTTCAAAAATCATAACCGTAAAACCTAATATTTTTTGCTTGTTAGTCTTCAAATGTAGCAGTGTATCTTGATTTATATTAAAAATGATACTATGAAATCTAAACTTGTATGCATGTTGTCTTTTTCATCAAATGGCCTTTCTAATTTTCTCAGTGATCTTGCATTTGTTTTCATATTAGCATGACACTTTGTACCTTGAGGTGTTACACGCTGATCGTTTGAATTTGAGCGGGGCAACTGGAAAATAGTGTATATCTGTTAAGACACTAGATGAATAGATTTTGTTTTTGCATTGGAAAAATCTTATATTTGTATGTCAGTAAATTTGCGAATTTATGGCTGGATCTTCACCTTTTTATCTATCAGACGAAAGTACAAGCATGAGTATTTTCAGCCATTTGGAGGCTGAGCGGTAAGCGATATATATCTTCAAACCTCATTGAACATGCCATTGAATATACTTTAGATAAATGGCCGACTCCCAGAGCACTCTGTCGAGCTTATGTCTAGTTTAGTAATTGCCACGAAAACTCGTCAAATATACACTTCCAGTTTCTGGGGAGTAGATGATATTTTTGACTAGTACTCGTCAAAAACTCATGAAGTCCAAGAGAAAAACTCGTGGGACGCGTTTAAGAATGTTATATTTGTATACCATGTTAGTAAATTTGTCAATTTGGAGTTTGCCTTTCACATTTTATGATTTATCTATTAGATTGGCCTGAGGCCGTTTGCAGGCTGAGAGGTAAAGCAGTATATATATATTCTCAAAAATAAAAATAAACAATCCATTCTCAACCGTCATTTGGAGGTTGAGAGGTAAACAGTATAATGAAACAATCCACTCTCAACTGCCATTTGGAGGTTTGAGATGTAAACAGTATAGTGAAACAATCCACTCTCAACCTCCAAATGTAAACAGTATAAGGAGAGGAGGCTCAGTATCTGAGCATGTTCTAATAGCTGTGGTAGTACATAACATTTTTGACAATTCTTGTATCAATAATTGTGATATTAAAGTTGTTTTTGCTGCTGATGATAACTACTCATGATTGAATGAAAAATATCTCTTGATTTTAAAGGGTGTGGATTGTCATAGGGTAAATAATGATTTGCGAAACTTTCAACAGAGATCGAGTGTGTAGGACACTAAGATACAAAATAGTTCATGATAAGTTTTATTCAGACGTGGTTATAGATGATATTGCTTTTGAATATTGGACCATGACTTCAAACTATGTTGACATTACTATTCAAAGATAAATGATATAAGATCGTATTAAATTATGATTGTTTTTTTTGGCCTTTTTTTCTGTATAGTATATTAAGAAGTATCTTCTTGTATATTTGAAATACAAAAATGTCATATATATATCATAAACATGTTAAAATTGCTAATTATTGTTCTTTTGTTTATAATATATTGCTGTAAATGGTTGTGCCATATATTTGAACCTATCTAAATCTTATATTATCTTACCACAAAACCTTAACAAAATATATTTGTAATCATATATTTGGTAATCGTTTCGTAGCTATGTCGTGGAGAAATTTGAACTTTCAGTCTGCTAATGAGCGAAGGTAATACAAAAGGGAATATCAACGATAATATAGAAGAAGACAACATGAACAAATGGATGAGATATAGAAAGGGAAAACCAGCATGTAAACCACAATCAGCAAGATAGGCAGAGAAGGGGTACACGAAGAGCACAAAGAATTGCGGTAGAGTTATAAGATGAAAATAGAGTTGACGGGAATATGAGTACAAGAGCCTTCTAGATAGTTGAAGAACAACAGAGTCTACTTCAAATAGAAAACGGGTAACAAAATCAGAATAGAAGTTCAAACTTTCAATCCCCTGATGAGCGAAGGGAATATCAAAGAGAATATAGAAGAAGATGACAGGAACAAATTAATGTTATAGAAAGGGAAAATGAACTTGAAAACTGTAATTGACAAGACAGGCAAAGAAATGCTAGAAGAAGAGTAGAAAGAATGGTAGAAGAATTACAGGGTGAAAATATTAATGCCACGACTCAATTAAATATTCAACTACATATTGCATCTGTTGGGTCTATGCCTATGAATCTTTTTGCAACCACGCCAAAGTGAACACATGTACAAAATCATGTAAGTTGTAATGAAATGTTTGGAACTGATTTTCATAAGCTGCAATTAACATTTCGACATCAATTAGATAGCTTTGTTCGTCCAGCTATGTGTTACACGTGTCAGGAGTGTTACCTTGGGATAAAAGTTAGTTGTACAACAAAAGGTCCTATGTGTTCTAGATGTCAGCAAGAAAGAGGAAATCACAGATTCTCTGCATCTAATAATATGTATCCAGGCTCAACCAGAGGACTAGCAAATTTAACTCAAGTTGAAGAAATGTTGATTGCACGTGTAAGTCCAATTTTGCAGGTGAGGTGACACATGCAACAGATGGTCAATATAAATATTAAGGACACAATAAACTTCTTACAAAATATAGAGCATATATATAAAACTCTTCTATGTCTAATTAAAGAGTTGCCAATAATTATTGTTCGAAAAAAGGATTGACAAGGTACAAATTATAACTTTAAAGTCAATATCGGGTATATCGAGCACTTAGGTACAAAATAGAACATGATAAATTATATTCAGACCTCGAAGTTGATGGTTATGTTCTAGATGATGTTGAAATAAATAGTGATTGCAATATATTCAGCTAGATGAAGACTGTTCATGTCGAGTTTGACTCAGATGCACAAGAAATTATCTTTGTAGAACCAAGAATGGATTCAGATGAAGGAAACATAATAAATCACCCTACATCAAGAGCAACAAGACTACCTAATCTTCAAAGAGAGATGGAATTCATTTAAGCATGGGTAAACAACCCACATACAAATCCTCTAAGATTGATTGATTGGCCTTCAATCGGTGCCTCTCTAGTGAATATGTTAATCGGTTGGAATCTCATGTAAGATGAGTGCACCTCCATGAATATGTCAAACATCTTCGATATAGGGACCATTGTTGTGACAAACACCCAAGATTTAGGTATTATATGATGAACACGATAATGAGGCACCGAGCACATGATTATAGTGTCGTGTTTGCAAAACGACACATTCATGAATTGCCAATCACCATAAATGAATTGAGGGAACACATGGAACGTGTACCAAACTCACATCTTGTTGATTAATTGATGTGCTTTGGCACCACACTAAGAGGTACACGATTGTGTGGTTAAATATTGGTCTTTAATTGGAATGCAACCAACACTCAATAAACCATTAACTCAAAAATTTAGCTATAGGAGTCCATATCAAATGAACCAACTAAACCCTTAAAAACGGCTTATTGCTTCCTAGTTGAAGCGAGTTTAATCCTTTTATGATGCTCATATGTTTGGCATGAAGGAATAGTGACTTGACTACTTCAAAATGGAAGATTCAAATGCAATGCAAATCTAAAAATGAAACTAGAATGCAAGATTAATAATGAAGCTATTATTGAAGCAAACTAGATTAACAATGTAAGATTATGTTAAGAATTGTACTAAGCTAACAATGCAAGAGAACTATGAAACTAAGAACTAGGAATTCAAAGAAACAAGATTACTCTAGGATGCAAGAATGCAAATTACCAAGATGATCTAGAATGCAAGAGAATGGACTTCACCAATGATCAAGATGGAACCCTTGAGACAAGGAAGAGCTTCCTTTTAAAGGAATTGCCTCAAGAATGAAGGGTGGAGATTAAGAGGCAAAAGATGTTAGGTAGAGATGAGTGGTGGGAAAGATCAATCCATGTGAGAGGATTCAAGATTTTTGATTGGCCAAACTTGATGGGAGAATAAGAGAAAATAGAAAACCCCCTTTTAATTGTCAATTAATCAAGATTAAGTTTGCACAAAGTGTTCTTTTTAATAAAAGTGCTAGGACTTTATATTAAAGGTGAGTTTAGACAATTAAATGATTTTTCAAGTTTAGAAATGATTTAATTTAATTATGCAAGGGGGATTAATTAGGGCTACTTACATAATTATGTTTAGTAATTATGCCTTTGAGATTTAGAATTTGTTGTAAGAAAATTTAATCAAATTAGGGGCTTAGGTTCTACTAGACAAATTTTAGGTAATGGCATTTGCCCCTCTTTGAATTGATGTGTGAGCAACACGTTGATTCAAAGAATAGATAACAACTAGATTAGAGAATAGCCTGATGTGAAGTGACGAGACCATTTCTGATAAGGAGAATCGATTCCGAACTTGATCGAACAAAGATCGATTGAAGATCAACGATATCAACTCCAGACTTGATTAAGCGAAGAATGATGAGTGAGACTAGAGTATCTAGCCCGCTAGGAAGCGATGAGACTAAATATGTCTAAAGAGTTTGAGATAACTGCCTCGACAAAGATTATAAGGATGCTAATCACCTGATTGAGAAACAATACCATATTGATGAGTTCTGATGAACCTGATATGCCCCGGGAATGATGTTAGATTGATATGGGTTTTGATGAACCTGACATGCCCTAAGAGATCAAATAGATGTTTGTTCCAGTGACCTTATATGAGGCGATGATATCACTCTTTCATAGAGATGCAAAGAATCTCAACTTGATATAGTTCTTGATGAAGTTGTGATGCCCCAAGCCATGAAGCTTGTTGATTAGAATCAATTTGCAAAAGAAGATTTGCTATATTGTCATGCCCCCTCGAGATTCAAATCAAAATGATGTAGAGAGGTTAAAGCTTGATTGGATTGATTGAAAGCATACTGATATTATCAATAGATTCAAAATAGATGGGAGCTTGTTTGGAGCTATTTTGAGGTCTTGTTGACCAGATTTGACTAAATTTTGACCAAGTTTGACCAAGGCTGACCAGTATGAAATTAATTGGATTCAATATGTTTACATGAGATTGACCTCATAAGTTTGAGAAATGAAGGTAGAAACAAGTAGGAAGCGATAGCGTTAATGGTCAATTATGTTTGACCAAGAAGGGTTGACTTTATAGTTTGACTAAGTAAACAAACTTAGATTTTGATTTTGATCCTAAAAATAGATTTAGAATGTCGAAATTAGCTAGGGGTACAATTTTCATAGGTTTCTGAGCACTTTGAAAATTAGGTCAAAATCTATAAAAGGTGTCGAGAGGGGTCATTTTCAAATCATTTGTTACAGTTGACTTTTGAGAACTCAAAGCCTTCTAGAGAGATAAAGATGCCAATTCCTATCCGAAATGGCCTATTCAAATTGCATAGATGCCACAACCGGCCTTAGGCGTACGGTGCACCAGTAAGTATTCGATCCCAAGCTTTGATTTGGTAGATTTTAGTAATTTTTGTAGCGTTTTGTTCATGTTTTAGGTTTTGTCCCCTGGTTCATCATACGATAAAACATATTTATTGCACACCTCTTTGAGGTTTGTCATATGATAAACTGGTTAAAATATGTGTATCGTTTGTAGTTAGATTTTTTGTCATACGATAGGTACCCTCATATCATACGATACAAGAAACTTCATCGTATTGAGGAATTATATCGTACCCTTATTTGAGTTTCATCATACGATAAATAAGAGTCAACTGTTTCATCGTATGAGCTAGAATTCAATTTGTGCCATTTGTAGAAATTTTTTTATCTTTCGTAGTAGCTTTGTAGCCTTGTATTACGTGATTTTTGGTAGTTCGATGTTTGATTGATATTGATTAATGATGCTTTTCCTTGTGTTCCTTGTTGCATATATGATTACCTAATCCTATCTTCCAGTGTGCTTATCCACAGGCACTCTGGTTGGCAAGATACCTTTCCCTAGAGGACCTAGTAGTTCTCGATTAGTGTGGGTTGGGGAAGCTCTTGACATTACCTGATATCTGTGTGAACCACATGCTACTCACAACGCTAACATAGTGCTTTCACTCAAAGCATAACACATTTCATTTACCGACTAGTGAGATCACAATGACACCAGAGGATGTCTATCGAATCCTTCACCTATCCATAGCTGGAGATTTAGTTTATTATGGTCAAGTTCTTGCAGAGGGAATTGCGACATTGAGGAGGATCTTTGCAGATGACACCATTATATATTGTCATATTATTTGGGATTATATGATCTAATAGTATGGGAGGGAGTATCCCCTGCCATGTATTCTAGTAGGATTGATCGGTTGTATGGCGATGCCTGATCAGAGCCAGCAAGGCTTCCAGTGTGGATGGGGCCGCATTTTATATGAGATGTTGACTAGCCCATGAAGATTTAGTTGGGGAGCTTTCCTGCTCCGCCACATGTATAGGGAGCTTCATGAGATCATTCACCAGCGAGGTAGAAGCATGAAAACATGCATTATTGTGCTATAGATCTAGGCACGGGAGCACATTCTCGTTTCTTGTCCACTGATGTAGGTAGCCCGAGGAGTGGGCATACCCTACATTTTTCATTATACTAGTTATATTCATCAGTTTAATTTGGGCAAGACTGCATTTTGGTGTCGACAGTTGGACGACATGACCGCAATTTTATGGCGACCATACCTTTGTTGTGATAGGTGGATGGGCTCCGCCTGAGAGTATTCTTTCATGTTTAGTAGCATGCCACTGATTGGCAGGTAAGACCTTTGTGATTTCTAAGGCATTGCCATTACTGTACTTCTATCTTGATATATCTTTGTATGCTAATTTTTGGCATGCACATTGTGTCTTGCAGAAGTGCTCCCATAGTGGAGCGATTTTGTATCAGCCAAGTCTGACGCCAATTTGGGCGGTGTCAAGATACACCCATTGATTTTGCTTCTTATACCTGGTATGCTGATGAGAAGGTCTATTGGGGGCCGCAGACCATATATGTTGTTGTAGTGCAAGAGTTGAGGGAATTAATTGGGGTGGATTGGGACTACTTGTCTGCTATTATAGATGCAAGGATAACACTGGCATATTGACAACATTAGATTGATCACCCATTCCCATGCTTTATGGATCCAGCTATGCGAGTGCCCTGACCGGATGAGGAGGATCCCGTTGATGAGCCATAGAGGGGAAGCACTATGAGGAGACAGGGTGGTAGGGCACGGGTTTCTGCAGGGTCCAACACTAGTCGTTCACTTGTAGTAGGGAAGAAAATACCTTGAAGAGAGGGGATCTTTGAGGGCAGTGGGGATAGTGGTGGTGGCGAAGGAGGATATGGAGGAGGAGGAGGAGAGGCTGGTGAGAAGGAAGGTGGATAGGGGACACCTCCTCAGGAGAGGTCAAAAGGGGAGGTTGATGGGGGGGGATAAATGGGCTAGGGATGAGGAGACAACATAGGCTCCACCTACTGAGGCACCTAGAGAAGAGGGGGAACACGGGATCACCATAGAGGAGGTAGCATAGCTCAGGGAAGACCTCACAAATTCTAGGACACAGAGGGCATTGGAAGAGGCATAGTTATAGCTTGTAGAGAGAGACATATATCACTTGATCTTAGAGATCCAAAGTGCACAATAGATGACCACATATTGGGCCTAAGGAGCAGCCTATTATTATGCTTTGTATATCAGGGTAGTGCCTGCTGTAGCTATGGCACCTTCGTACTCTCAGTTTGCTGCCCAGTCTGAGGGAGCTATTCCTATACTAACCAGAGAAGATGCACTGCCTCCACCTCGAGATCAGGCAGAGGGAGGGAGTCAATCCTCATTTCCTCTTCTTGTCTTATCCCTTTTCTGTTAGATTTTGATGTACCCACTTGATATATTTGCATCGAGGATGCATCATTTTTGTATATATATATATATATATATATATATTATGGGATATTCTAATGTTAGGATTAACAAGGCAGAAATAACAATTATGTGCAAATATAACTAATATCAAAAAATAATAAACCACACAGAATAGAACACAAGACACACAGATTTAACGTGGTTCACCCAATCCCTGGGCTACGTCCAATATTATTATTATCCAGTGATTACAAGGTCGGGAGAAAAAGTGTACAGTACTTTCCTGGATAGTACTTTCCTGATTAGTCACCATAAGCTAACAATCTCCCACTTGGTGATTGATCAGTATCCACACTATACTAAAAAACCTCCCACTTGGAGACTGATCCTGTAGCAATACCGCCACCCACATGAGGCTCCCACTGGATTGAACCACCTTGGACTCAGCTGTTCCTTTATTTTGTTTAGTCTAGAAGACCAACTGAAGCTGAACATGAGTTCAACTTCTCCCTTGTTACTACCTTTGTAAACATATCTGCTGGATTATCATCAGTATGAATCTTTTCCAGCCTTAACTGTCCATCATCCAAAACTAATCGAATGAAATGGTACCGCAACTATATGTGTTTTGTCTTTGAGTGCAAAGTAGAATTCTTTGCAAGATGAATGGCACTTTGGCTATCTGTATGTAGAAAATTATCCTTTTGTGGATGTCCCAATTCTTCCATGAAGAATTGAAGCCATATCATCTTCTTGGCTGCCTCTGTAGCAGTAGCATACTCTGCCTCTGTAGTGGATAAAGCAACCACCTTTTGTAGTCGAGAAATCCAACTCACTGTTGTCCCACCAACAGTAAATATATAACTTGTAGTACTCCGCCTGCTATCTATATCTCCTGCCAAATCTGAGTCAACATAGCCTTGTACAGTAGTAGTAGAACCCCCAAAGTGTAAACACTTACTGGATGTGCCTCTCAAATATCTGAGAATCCATTTGACTGCATTCCAATGCTCAATACCAGGGTTACTCATATAACGGCTAACGACTCCCACTGCGTGTGCAATATCTGGCCTAGTACATACCATAGCATACATTAAGCTCCCTACAGCTGAAGCATAAGGTACCTTAGACATTTTAGTCTCTTCTTCTGGTGTCTTGGGACACATATCCTTAGTCAATTTCAAATGACCAAGCAAAGGTGTGCTGACAGCTTTGGCATTTTCCATAGAGAAACGTTGCAACACCTTCTCAATATAATCAGCCTGAGATAGAGACAATTTCTTATTTTTCCTATCTCTACAAATTTTCATACCAAGGATTTGTTTTGCTGCCCCCAAATCCTTCATAGCAAAAGATTTTGCTAACTGTTGTTTCAACCCCTTAATGTGATCCATGTTAGACCCAGCTACAAGCATATCATCAACATATAAACATAAAATAATGTAGCTGTCATCATCCAACCTCTTAAAATAAACACAATGGTCAGAATGACACCGACTATATCCATGCCCATTCATAAAAGTGTCAAATTTAATATACCATTGCCGAGGTGCTTGCTTCAAGCCATATAAACTTTTCTGCAATCTGCACACCAAATTCTCCTTACCCTTGACCTCAAATCCTTGTGGCTGAACCATATATATTTCTTCATCCAAATCACCATGAAGAAAGGCTGTTTTAACATCAAGCTGCTCTAAATGCAAATCTTCAGTAGCCACAATACTTAAAACAGTACGAATAGAAGTCATTTTAACAACTGGAGAAAATATCTCATCAAAATCAATACCATGTTTCTGTGCAAATCCTTTTACAACTAATCTGGCTTTAAATCTTTTCGTACCTCCATCCTCTTCTTTGATCCTGTAAACCCATTTATTCTGTAAAGCCCTTTTACCTGCAGGTAACTTACATAAATCCCATGTCTGATTTGTCAACAAAGAGTCCATTTCATCTGTCATTGCAGACTCCCACTGAAGCTTTGTATCCACCTGCACAGCTTCATTATAACATTCAGGTTCACCAGCATCTGTTAACAGAATATAATACAAAGATGGAGAAAATCTTTTTGGAGGTCTACTTAGCCTTGTTGACCGTCTAACACTCACTGGGGTGTGTGGTATTTGTTGTTGCTGTTGTTGCGGAACATAAGGAACTACTGGAACATGAACTTGTGGAGTATCATCCAGTACTACATAGTCATTTTCTTTCTTCTCATGCTGCAGCAACAGATCTTTGTACAATACTTTCTCATTGAATATGACATCCCTGCTTCTTACAATTTTATAATTTTCAAAATCCCAAAGCCTATAACCAAATTCATCAATGCCATACCCAAAAAATACACATTTCTTTGACTTAGCTTCCAGCTTGGTTCTATTTTCAGAATCTATAAGTGCAAAAGCTTCACAACCAAAGGTTTTGAGAAAAGAATAACTCACCTTCTTACCACTCCATGCTTCCTCTGGAATACCACAGTCCAAAGGAGTAGAGGGGCTTCTATTGATTAAATAAATAGCAGTGTTCACTGCCTCTGCCCACATATTTTTGGGCAGCCTAGCATGCAACCTCATACTCCTTGCACGCTCCATTATTGTCCTATTCATGCGTTCAACCACTCCATTTTCTTGTGGAGTCCTTGGTACAATTTTTTGCCTACGAATACCATTAGAGGAACAATATTCTTCAAATTCTGTGCTGCAATACTCACCACCATTATCAGATCTGAGACATTTTAACTTTTTACCAGTCTCATTCTCAACCAAGCATTTCCATTTCTTAAAAGTTTGAAATACATCAGATTTTTGTCTAAGGAAATAAATCCATACTTTTCTTGTTGCATCATCTATAAATGTAACATAATACAAAGAGCCATCAAGGGAAGATACCTGAGCTGGTCCCCATACAACTGTATGCACAAGCTCTAATCTCTCATTTTTATTTTCCTTCCCACTCTTCACAAAACTAACTCTCTTTTGTTTTCCATAAACACAACTTTCACAGAAATCCATATTGACACATTTCAGACCAGGTAAAACTTTCTTTGAATGAAGTAATTTCATACTTTTTTCACTCATGTGCCCGAGTCTGTTGTGCCACAGTGCTGTGTAAGAATCTACAGCAATAGTTTGATGTTCTTCCTGCTCAACTGCAGCCACTGTTCCTGAACATTCATTATCTTCTGAAACAATTAAAGTAGAAGGAACAGTATGACCTGTACAAAGATATAAGGTGCCTACTTTCACACCTTTTGCTACTACTAAGGAACCTTTTGAAACCTTCCAATTTTTATCATTAAAAGTAACTGTGCAACCCTCATCACCCAGTTGCCCTGCTGAAATTAAATTCCTACTCAGCCTTGGAACATGTCTTACCTCTTGTAGTAGCCAATGATTCCCATTCTGCAACTTAATCTTAATTTTTCCCTTTCCAACAATCTGACAGGGTTCATTATCTCCCAAATAAACTAGCCCAAAATCCCCTTGGACATAATCAACAAAATAACTTCTATGGGGTGTAGCATGAAATGAAGCCCCAGAATCTAAAACCCATGAATCATCAATACTTTCTAAGGACAAGAGCAAAGCATCCTCCTCAGATTTGTTACTTACCACATTTGCCTCCTTGTTTCCATCATTTTTGTCTCCTTGATCTTTCTTCCGAGACCAACAATCTTTCTTCTTATGACTTGGTTTTCCACAGTACCAGCAATCATTTGGCCCTTTAGATTCGGACCTCTTTCCCTTTGATTTTCCTCTTGATTTCCCACGATTTCCAGAGTTGTTTCCTCTATCTCTTGTTCTGCCTCTACTTTCTGTGTTCAATACACTACCCGATGTGGATGCCCCTGAGCTTTTCCTATGAATTTTCTCACTCAATATAACACCAATAACATCATCATACTTTAGGGTATTAGAACCAGAACTAGAATTACTAACAGCCATTACCAAGCCATTCCAGCTTTCTGGAAAATAACACAAAATCAAGAGAGCCCTAACCTCTTCATCAAAAGTAATTTTAACTGAGGTTAATTGACTTGTAACTGTATTAAACTCATTCAAATGATCTGTAACTGATCCACCTTCTACCATTTTCATATTAAATAAACACTTCATAAGAAATACCTTGTTTGAAGCTGAAGGCTTTTC
Organism: Chamaecyparis obtusa; assembly: GCA_027943335.1. Classification (NCBI taxonomy): domain Eukaryota; kingdom Viridiplantae; phylum Streptophyta; class Pinopsida; order Cupressales; family Cupressaceae; genus Chamaecyparis; species Chamaecyparis obtusa. The sequence goes on from BSBK01001135.1 coordinate 495,853, forward strand.
ATACAACTTCGCTAGGGTTTCCATCAGATCTTTAGCTGTCTTTGCTTCAGTAATATTGAATGCCACCGATTGTGCCAGGCATAGACAAATACTCCCCAGTGCCTTCCTATCCAAAATATCCCAATCCTCCTGAGACATTGATTGCTCTTTCTTGGCTACTCCCTCTAGTGGCCACCATAGATCCTTCTGATAGAGATAATCCTCCATTTGCATCTTCCATAACTGAAAGTTCTGCCCATTAAACTTATCAACCTTCACCCTACCCTCGTCTGCCATTTCTCCCACTTAACCGAGAGACTCTCCCACTAACTCGTGAGACCTGCTTTAGAGAATAGATGAAAGAACAAATGAAATAACCTCGCTTTGATACCACTTGTTAGGATTAACAAGGCAGAAATAACAATTATGTGCAAATATAACTAATATCAGAAAATAATAAACCACACAGAATAGAACACAAGACACACAGATTTAATGTGGTTCACCCAATCCCTGGGCTATGTCCACCAACAGCGAGTCCAATATTATTATTATCCAGTGATTACAACCTGATTACAATCCGTAATCCCGTACAGCCCAATTCAGCCGCAAGTACTAAAATCATACATCATAAAAATCCCTAACCCTAAGCCATATTATACAATATTTTCCCGCTTTAGGGTTAGAATGAGTTATAAGTAGTCGGCCCAAATAACCGAAAAGTAGTCGGCCTCAAAAAAATTTTCCTCGGGGGCTGCGCCCCCAAACCCTTGCTCTTGGGGGCTGCTGCCCCCAAACCCCCGCTCGGGGCGCGGCCCGGCCCCGAACCCCAGCGAGGTCGGGAGGAAAAGTGTACAGTACTTTCCTGGATAGTACTTTCCTGATTAGTCACCATAAGCTAACATCTAATTCATAACTATTGTCCCTGATACTTATGTGCCTTATTATGTTTTTTATCTTTGTTTATGCTCATGTATGCTACAAGTGATCACTCCTTTTATGTCTTTGATGAATATATCTCATGCTATGACTATGATGTTTTTACTTCATATGCTTATCACTAACGCTTCATAGTGTAGATGTAGATAGTGCTTGTGCTTTCTACTTTGATAGCATGTTCATTTTGATGCATCGCTTGTTTCTCTTTTCCATACTTGGTCATAAATGTGATAATAAAATCTTAGCATTCTAGGCCCCTTTTATGATGATACTGACCTTGGTTTGTGTAGATATGAGTCAAAGTCAACAAAAAATGTTGCAGCTGAACGCTTCGATAGAGAGAAAGGAAGGATGGCTCAAGGGAACCAGAAATGCACAAATAATGCAGCCCTAGAATGAAATGCAACCTAAGAAATGAGTCAAGTTACTGATCCAATCGCTGTTTATTTATCATCATTTGAGTGTTTGGGACATCGGGATCAATACAACCTTCACTGGTGCGAGAGTGACCATGGAGATATGAATATGACCATGGAGTGACCATGGAGAGTGACCATAGACTCCCAATTTATTAAATAAGTTAGGATTATTGAGACCACACCATAATAAAAAATCAAAGAAAATATGTTATGCCCCCATTCGTGAATCTCTTAGTCAAGTAGATATCGTAGATATTTTTTTGATATTTTGATTGGTGTCTCTTTCAAGGTTTTCACCAAGATGATCATTTTTTCAGGACATTATTTTCTTTTTAGGATTTTTCTTAAGATTTTTTAATGATTTTTAGATTTTTTTAGGATCATAAGTTGCTGTACAAGATGTAGAATGTCTAGATGTAGAATCATTTCAAGTGAAGAGCATTGAGAGGCTTATTGAGAACATCGCCTTCTGGAGTAGCCAAATGATAAACTCTAGAACCAAATGCTGTAGTAACAAAAAAAGGACCCAGCCAGTTAGGTTCAAATTTTCCTTTTTGTTCTCTATGTTGGTGATTTTTTAGGTTCTCTCTTAGAAAAAGATCACCGACCTGAAATTCACAATGGCAAACATTTTTTTTGTAGCCTTTATATATTCACTTTTGATAGACCCTCAGATGGTCAAATGCTTCTTTTCTACGCTCATCTAGTAATTCTAGCTCTTGAAGTCAAGAAATTCTGTAATCATCATCTGTGACAAGCCCATGCAGTGATACCCTAAGTGAAGGTATCTCAATTTTGATTGGTAGGATTGATTCAGAACCATAGACTAATGAAAATGGTGTAGCCCCTATAGGCATTTTGATGCTTGTTTGGTATGCCCATAGAGTTGGATTAATCTGCAAGTGCCAACCCTTTCCTGATTTGTTAATAGTTTTGTGTAGGATTTTTAGGATTGCTGTATTTGAGGCTTCTGCCTGTCCATTCTCCTGAGGATAGAAAATAGAGGAGGAATGATGCATTACGTGGAACTTAGTACATAGCTCATCAATGCCACTATTCTTGTATTGTCCTCCATATTTTGTAACAATCGAGGAGGGAATTCCGTACTTGTAGATGATGTAGTTGAGGATAAACATAGCTACCTGTTTCCTTGTCGCTTTGATAAGGGGTACCACTTCAACCCATTTGGTAAAGTATTCGGTAGTTGTAATGATAAACTTATGTCCATTAGAAAATGAAGGGTAAATCTGACCCACAAGATCAAAAGCCCATTGCTAAAATGGCCAGTGAGTAATGAAAGGTAGTATGTCCCAAGAAACAACGTTAATCAGGTTCCCATGGAATTGACATTTTTGACAGGTTTTAGAAAATTGGACATCCTTTTCCATGATAGGCCAATAATGACCTTCTCTAAGGATCTTTTTCACCAAGGACAAACTGTTCGAGTGTGATCCATAGATACCCTCGTGAACTTCTCTAAGTGCTCTCTCAGAATCCTCATGCTCTAAACACCTAAGAAGAGGACCATCAAGACTTCTCCTAAACAAGTCATTTGCAATGATGAAATACCGAGAGGCATTTCAGATGAGGCTTCATTTTTCATTATGGGATAGAGAGTCAGGTATGGTTTGGTCTTTGAGGTAAGTGTAGATCTGGCTATAGCGGGAAGTATCAGAAGTAATAATGGTGTAGATAATTTGCGAACTTGGCATATCATAAGTAGGGAAATGGAGCTCTTCCACTAGGAAGTCATAGATAAATTTATACTCTTCTAGTTGTATCATTGAGGCTAAAGTAGCCATGGCATCTGCCACTTTGTTCTCTGCACACGGTAACTGCTGGAAGGTAATGAACATGAAGTATTTCTTTAAATTGTCAACCAGGCATTTGTATGGTAAGATATTTTCATCTTGAGTTTGATATTTATTAGTGACTTGGTTGATCATAAGCTGAGAGTCATCATAGACATGAGGTTCTTCGATCTTCCATTCGACAGATAATTTGAGTCTGTTAGCTAATCCTTCATATTCTGCCACATTGTTAGTGCATGGGAAGATCATTTGTAAGCCTTAGGAATTTTGTAACCTTGAGGAGAGATGAACAAAACTCCATCACCGTCACCCTATTGTGTGAATGAACCATCAAAGTACATTTTCCAAGGGTTCTACATTAAATGAAGAATAGATTCATCAGGAAAATCCACCATAATAGGTCGTGTATTGTAATGGCGCCTCTTCTATTTGATCAACTAGTACTTGTCCTTTGATTTCCTTTTGGTCAACATATGTGATATGAAATTAACTGAGGATCATAACCCATTTAGCCAATCATCCGGTTAATGTTTCCTTTCTTAGTAAGTACTTGAGAGAATCATTTTTTTCTATCAGCTGTGTTGAGTAAGCCAACATATAGTGTCTAAACTTTTGAGAAGCAAACACTACTGCTAGAAAAGCCTTTTCAATCAATGTGTAGTTTAAATCATAAGATACCAGAGTTCTACTGATATAATAAATTTCTCGTTCTCGTCCTTGATCATCATGTTGTGTGAGCAATGCTCCCAAAGAAGTAGTAGCCAATATGTAGAGAAATAAGGGTTTTCTAGGAATAGGAGCCATGAGCAGAAGATGATCATTCATGTACTCTTTAATCTATTGAAAGTGCTTCTTAAAATCCTCATTCCATTTGAATATGACACCATTATGCAAAGTCTTAGTGAAGAGCTGTGCCTTATCATCTAGTTGTGAGATGAATCTCCTTATTGATTTTAGTTTTCCTTGCAATATCCTCATTTGAATGAAACTTCGTGAGGGTTTCATTTCTATTATTGCTTTCACATTAGCTAGATCTACCTTAATTCCTTGTGCCGAGACTAGGTATCCAAGAATTTTTCTGGAAGTGATCCCAAAAGTGCACTTCTTTGGATTGAGCCTTAACTTGAATTGTTCCATTCTTGTGAAGATCCTTTCCAAATCAACAAGGTGCATATCTATACTAGAAAATTTAGCTAACATGTCATCCACATATTCCTCCATGTTTTTATGCATCGTATCATGAAATATGGTAGTCATTGCGTGTTGGTATGTTGCTCCAATATTTTTCAGGCCAAAAGGCATGACATTATAGTAGAAATTTTCCCATGCACAAGTAAATGCAGTCTTTTCCTGGTCTTCAGGTGCAATGCAGATTTGATTATATCTTGAGAATCTGTCCATTAATGAATACATTTGGAATCCAACAGTAAGGTCCACAATTATGTCTATGTTTGGTAGTGGAAAGTCATCTTTAGGGAAGGCCTTATTCAAATCTCTGAAATCTGTGCATATGCATATTAATTTATCAGCGTTTGAGATAGGTATAGTGTTTAAGATCCAGCCAACATATTCAATTTCTCAAATAAATGTAGCTTTGAGTAGCTTCTCGAGCTCTTACTTAACCAGTACTGCAATATGGGGATGTATTTTTCTCAGTTTTTGTTTCACTAGTTTATGCCTGGTGCAATAGATAGATGGTGCATTATAAGATTTGTGTCTAAGCATAGCATATTAGAATAAGACCATGCAAAAATGATCTTCTTCTCTATAAATATCTGGTTGAATTTCTTCTTCTCTTCTTTAGACAAAGATTGTGTGAGATGTATGATTTTTGGATTTTCAGCTGTACCCAAGTTTACTTGTTGTGTAGGCTCTATAAGCACTGATGATCATCCCTAAAATTTTTTAGGGAGGATATCAAGTATCTCATCCATAGGCACCTTAGAGAGGCTTTCACAATTGGATACATCTTGTATTTTTCCTATTTTTGGATCTGATACTACCGTAGAGTGGTTTTCACCATCAGATCACTTGTTCTTTTATTTTTAATTATGTGACTAAGATACTTGATATCTTCCATTGACATACTATTTCTCATTGCACTGGTGGAAGGGGGAAGAGGCTCAATGCCATTAAGTTAATAGGATAAAGTATGGTCATTGGAAAAGGACATTAAGTTTATTGGATCAAAAGTATTCCAGTTAATTAACACATAGTGAACGAGGGGTAAGGAACTAATGGGCTCAAGAGAAAAGACTCTAGTATCATCTTCATCATTCACAGTTTTTGAAGACAAGTATAGAAAGTTATCTTCCATAGAGTTGTTTTGAATGCGAATCATTGAAGGATTTCTAGAGGAGTCTCGAGTGGTATTCTATGAATCTACCCATTAAGGTCTGAAATGATGATCAAGATCCTATTCTACTTCCTCTCTTTGATGTAGGAATATTTGTAAAGGAACCATCATAATCATGGAGCATGATCCAAAGTTCTAGATGGGATTTTGAGGAAGAACCGTAGGAGGACTATTTGGAAGAGAATCCTCTTCTTTAGAGACAACCTGAACATAAGGAACTACAACATGCTCAATAGCTGGATGGTCTTGATTGGTCTTGCTATGCTGTGTATTAGAAATTTTATAGCTTTGAAAGTGGAAATATGAGCATATTTATGTGTTGGAAAGTTGACTATACTGATGTATATGACTTGATTTAGTGTTTTCATTATGGAAACAAAGTCATATAACAGTTTGGAGTCAGTGTACTTGAAGTAAAGATCACAATTCAGTTAAGTGTTGAAGACTGGACAGTGTACAGAGTTCCTGCAGCTCAGAGCATCAGCGCACATGTGTACGAATGAATTATGGTATGCACCCTGGAAGTTAAGTTTTTTAGACTATAATAATGCTTATTCTATGAGCACATAAGTAGATGTGCAAAGATGAGAAAGTTACAGTCAATTGAAGTTGCACATCCAGTGTGTGCCAGCAGAGAACAAAGCATGGAGCCGACAGTTAGTATTTTGGTTTGCGGTCATAATGTAAAGTTGTAAAGGCTATGCGCCTATTATATTTAGGTTTTTGACATGTATACTTGCTTTTTTGTAAGCACGCTTAAGCCAATTCATTTGGAAGCATTATTTATAAGGTTGACCTAATTATTTATTTTGTATGAGCATATAAATATAAGATGCGCCCATTGTATTTGGTATGGAAGTTAAAAAAGAGTTGTGATAAGAAGAGCAGAGGTATGCGAAGACATCATAAGATGTATTAGAGATTTTCTAGAGGTCAAAGCATTAGCACACCAAAGGAACTGATTAGACAAGCAGTGTCACAGTGATAGTTCACCTACATATATAGTGTGTATCTGAAATCAGAAGGTTGTAGCCTTCATCATTTGAGCAGTGAGCTCTTGGACAGTGAGTCCACTCCCCTAAGAGAGATCATTGTAAAAGAATCTTAACAAGGTCTGACCCTTAACAAGGTCTACTCTACTTAAAGCATTGTAAAGCTACTACTAACAGGGTAAAGGATCTTCTAACAAGGATCACAAAACACTAGTGCAGAATATTAGTAGGTGTCAATTCCCACTAGGTTTTTACCTATTTGGGTTTCCTCGTAACCATGTTGGTGTCTTGTGTTGATTTCATGTTTCATGTTTATGTGAATGTTTAATTCAGTACTTAAGCATTTAAGTTCAACATAGAGATTAAAGTGAAAAGTTAAAATACAGTGAACACTGATTCAGCCCCCCCTCTCAGTGTTCTCATTCCTAACAATTGGTATCAGAGCTCTGGTCCTCAGCAAAGAAGTTTAACCACTTGAGGATATCATGGACAAAGCAAAAATGAAACATTTAAAAAAAAATCTTGAAGTCTTTCTTGAAGACCTGGACAAATCTGAAAGAGAAATTGAAGAACTAAAAGAGAAAGTCAGTGATTCTCAATTAGTTATCAAAAATCTAAGAAGGGATCTGAAAGAATGCTCTAACAGTGATCTAGGAGCAAAGATCAAGAAGCTGAATGAAGACAATGCATCTATGAAAGAACTACTTGAAGAGTTCGATGATAAGCTGTTGAATAATCAGGAAGTCTATAAAGAACAGGTCAAGGAGAACCTTCAACTCAACGAGGAATTAAGGGAAGCCAATTTGGAAATCTTGGATCTAAGGAATTGCAAAGAAAGATTAGAGTCTGAATTGAAAGAAGAAAAGAATCACATTGACAAATTGCACACCAGTTCTGATTTGATAGAATCTTAGTTGTATGCAAGAAGAGTCAAAGGAGACACTAGCTGTATTGGATACAATGAAGCATAAAATTAGATTGATAATATGTGAGCAAGAAAGGAGACACAAAAAGACTCTACTGATACTAAAAAGACTGAAGATCAAACCAAAGACAATGGTGGACCACCTAAGAATGAGCGCTAGCCTAGAGAACGCACTTGTTTTGCATGTAACAAGCATGGACACATTGCAAGGAATTGTACTGAGGTAAGACCTTTTAATGGTTACTATTATTCATGCAATAGATTTGGTCATAGAGCTATGAATTGCAAGACTAGAAAGAAGAACAAGATTCAACATGATCAAAGAAGTCAAAATCAAACCAATGCAAGAAGTTCTCAGAATGTTACATGTCAGATATGTAACTATAATGGCCACTCAGTGAAACAATGCAAAATGGTGACTCATGTCAATGCGTCAAGGAATATGAGACCCCCAGTCATTTGTCACTCCTGTAACAAGGCTGGACATATCTCAAGATTCTGTAGATCAAGGATGCAAGGTCAGGAAAGCCCTAAAAAGGCCGAAGAACAAGTTTTGGATCCTGAAGGAGAAGTCAAGTTTGTGAAAGCCTTAGAGGATGCGAGCTTGATTTGGATAGAAGGAAAGAAATAAAAAGTTGATGAGAATGTATTGGATGCATCCATAGTGGACGCACCCTCTACATCTAGATGAATGGCCCTCAGGGTCATAGGGGGAGTGATGTAACATAGACCTTGCTTAGTCAATTCTTCTAGGTCTTCCTAGAATCTCATAGGCTACACTCCTAGCCCTTAGGGATCTATCCTAATCCCTACCAAGAAGTCTCAAAACTTCTCCTATTTCTGTTCAGTCTAAGACATCAAAGAAAAGATAGTATCCTCTGCTCTAGGAACTTCTCTGTTCCCTCCTAGTACAGTTCATCCCTATGAGAAATAGAAATGAATTCTATTAGCATCCTCAAGTGGAGAGGAGGATTTATATACGATCAAAATACATTAGAGTTCCCTTATATTTCCATTTCCAACAATTTCTTCCTTATTGCTAAGTAGATTTACTTGCTGTCTGGCCTAAAAAGGCTACTAGATTTAGGAGGCCTAATTGGCCTAAAATTGGTTATAAGTTCAATCTACCCTTAACACCACACCCAAACACTTGTCAATTTGAGTAACCTTTTGGAAGGGATCGAAGATTTTGTGGGTGTCCAACCCCTAAACCATCCGTACAGGTCCTGTTGGAAATAGGGCTTAACAATGAGGGTTTTGAACTCACTGTTTGCAATATTGAGGGTTTGTCTTTAGATCCTCTGCCTACCTTCCTCCAATGTTCCTCAGTGTTGGAAATGATTGGTAAGGCATTTCCTCTCCCCTCCACATTCTTGGATTGAGGCTTTGAGTGTCCTCAATCACCCATTAGCTTTGCTGCAACTCACTGATCCCTAACCAAACCAATCTGCTTGCCTAGGGCATCAGATTGTAGATGCATGCCAAACTCTCTAGGGCCCCTCTTCTACACAAAATATGGTACAAGGAGTCTAGACATGAATCCCAATGGACCCATATAGTTTGTACGATGGGAAGGTGCTCTAACACTCCATTCTCTAAACTCTGTTAGGGATAACCTGAGATAGTACAAAACAAAATAAATAAAGAAAAACTAATTAAAAATTGAATTGAAATGCTAGAAAATATTCTAAGGATTCACAAACATCAACAAAAATTACATGCAAGTATGACAATCAAGAGTTTTCAAGCCATTTTAGGCTTTGTCATCCAAAATCTATAGCACTGTCAAAACAATTACAAAAATCTGCAACAGTCCAACTTTCTCCTCCATACTACACACTTCCCAATGAGTGGAAAATTAGGGTTTTCTAAGTTTTGTAGTCCCTCCTTAGTGTTAAGTCACATGGATTGGGCTAAACCTCAATGTAAGCCGGTTACAAGATTTTCAAAGAAAACTGTCATGACAACTTTGGAAATTGTCAAGCAACTTTTGACAAATGGCTAAGATAAGCATCTAGGACTCAAAGGCACTCAACCTTGAGTAAACTAAGGTCATACATACACCATGGAAAACCTTAGAAAGATAAAAGAGGTCATGAGAATAACAAATATCCCACTATCCACCATTTTAGCAATTTAGCAAACTAGCTAGCTGGCTCACTTGGTGACCAAAACACACCTCCAACTAAGGCCTAGGAAGAACCAGACAAGAAGACCACACATTGAGTAGATCGAAACAAGGACTAGGACTACACCCTAGTCTAGTGGCTTGGCTAGTGCCACTACAAGCCAAAATTTAGGCACACACTAGGTACCACACTAACCCTACCTAGGTGTCCTCACCATACTCCCCCAAAGACAAAAGCTTAAGTCCCTCCTGGGACTAGTAGGTCCTTTGGAATACCCTACTTCTTGAAGTCTTCTGCCTTCACCCAAGTAGCCTTAGATTCAGGCCTATCCTTCCACTGAATCAAGTGCTCCATATAGACCTTGTGCTTGGTAGTCTTCTTGACTCTTGAGTCTAAGATCTTGGCTGCCTCAAGTTTTGGTTTGGGAGGTAGGGCCTGATGTTCTACATCAGCATACATGTCTGCAGCATTGGAATCCACTTCAGTAAGAGGAACTTTGTACTTGATCAGGTTAGAAATGTTGAAAATTGGGGAGATATTCAGTCCACTAGGTAGATCTAGCTTGTAGGCATTGGCCCCATATTTGGCCAAGATCTTGCAAGGACAAATCCTCTTCATTTGCAGCTTGGTAGACATGCCCTTCGATAACCTTGACTTGACTTGTTCAGATGAACCATAACACTATCACCTATTTCAAACTAAATGTTCCTTATTTTCTCATCAACCTTTTCTTTCAACTTTTGGGTTGAATCTAGTATGTTCTTCCTTACTTGTTCCTGTGTGATGATGATTATCACCTTCATGAAATTAAGATCTAATAGCAACAATTGAAAGTAAATACAATGCAAATCTAATTAAAATTGAAACTAAGATCTATAGCATCTCATGGCTCTCTAGAAAGAGGTGGTAAGTGAAGCTCTCAACTCAAATATCCACTAGTGACACTTCTAAAATGAGAATGTATGCTACTATGCTTCTATGATAATGATTCTAGCTCAAATTGACAAGATATAATGCAAATTACTCTAAATTGCTCTTAGAATGCTCTTAATTGCCTATAGTAACAATGCTTTGCAAATGAATTTCTAAGATATCAATTGCTCTCAAAATGCTTCATATTTATAGTAAATTCCCAAGGGTAGGGGGTGGAGTGAAGTAATCATGATTTACCTTAGGTTGAGTCAAATACTTTGCTTTGTTCATAAATGGGGGGACAATTTAAAGGTTTGTCTCAAAGTTTTGGACAAAAGGACAAGATTGAGTGGTTGAGATTGAAACTCTCAAATGAGTGATTGAGATTCATCCTTTTTGAGTGATTTATGTCTTTTTGTCCTCAATTTTCATTGGTTGCTCAACTTTGTTGAAAGAAATTAGGAATTATTAAATTCAATTAATTAATTAAATTTAGCCATGTAAGGGTAATAGGTTCATTTTGATTTTTGATTTAAACAACTATACACTTAATTGATTAAAATCAATTATGTAGTGTTTTTGTCCCCTTTAAGCTTTGATTTAATTATTTAACCTCATTATTTGATTTTTCCTTTGCTTTAATTGATTTTGTCCAACTTTATTTAATAAATGCCCATTTTAATTGATTTGATCCCTTTTTTGATTGAATTAATGCATTTTGATGATTTCGAGCATTTTAATTGATTTTTGTAATTTAAAAGCACTTGTCCATTTTTGCATGTCTACAAATGCCCCTCTTTGAATTGATGTGCAAAGAACATTGATTCAAAGATTCTTTTGAGTCATGATCGCTTTTTTACTGATATGCCTCTGATATTGATTGATTGCTGCCTCTGATACGATATGATATGATTGCTGCCTCTGATACAAATTTTTTTGATGCCCCATTGATTCCATGATGTTTGATTTCAATTTCAATTTGATACCCTGATGCCCCCTTAGAAATTAAAACATATTAATCTCTTGATTTGAAAATTTTTGATGATGTTTGATTCATTGAATATGGTTTTATTTCTGAAAATTTGATGATATGCTATGTGTTAAAGGATGCCTCGATTGGTTTGATATGTCAATATATAGGTCTAAGCCAAATTTCACCTCCAAAATTAGGTCAAAATAGCTTAAATAGGTTGAAAAACCTTGTTTTACTATTCATTTTTACTTTTTTTCTTTGGTGATTTTGCTCTGATCCTGCAGTGAATTTTGAGATGGTTGTCCCTATTTGAGAGAATCGATTCAAGAGGTGTCAGAGATATGCGAGGGCACCTGAGTATGGACCTCCAGTAAGTTATTTCAAACCTCGTATTTGCATTTATTTCACATTTATTGTAATTTCTTGTTTAATTGTTGCGTTTAATATGCCAAATCACACCTAGGAATATTTTACTGTCGCTTAGATCCTTTGACTATCACATTCGCACTTTTCTCTCATAGGTCTGTGTAGTTTAATGCCGCTTGAGAAACTTTTATCCTCACCTAGGAATAGGATACTCACGCCTACAACTAGGTCAAAATGCCCCTTTTCATATATGCTATCACGTAGGAAACCCTAGCAATTTTACTGTCGCCCAGAACACCTTTTGCTGTCGCCTAGCATGATTCAGTGTCACGTAGCATGAGAACTATCGCCTAACACCCAAATAATGTCACTTCACAACTTTTTTCTATCGCTTAGGAGGAATGTCGCCTGGGATGATTAAATTCACGCCTGTAGACTTTTGAAAATTTTTTTCTACTTTTTTCCACACTTGTACTTGATTGTGTCTGATGAAAAATTTGATGACTTTCGATGCTCGAGTTGAATGATTAGATTAGGTTTTTTGCTTTCAATAAAACAAATGGATTAGGATATCAAGATAGTGTTACCAATGAATGTGATTGTGTCAATCTGATTAGGATAGGATATTGATAGGATAAATCAATCAATGTGAAAACCGATATGATTTGATACTGCTGCTTCATTCTTAGGACACAAAGAAATGAACAAATGGTACTTGGTGTGATTGCTTGATACTTTTTATAGACTTGATTGACTTGAGATAATTCCTTTGATATGGTATACTAATATGATTCCCTTTCTTTGCCAACAGGCAAACTTTCCTACTTTATACATCTGGATAGTGGTTTCTTGGGTCATTGATTTGGGCCAGACTCTTATAGATGCTGAGTTCTGTGTGATTGAGTTGTGTGGTTTGATTTTTCTCCTTGATCTCCCATGGTTCCAGCCAAACCATGGTTTACTGACTGTAGTGATGGAGTGATGGCACTCCGACCACAACACATTTCATTTTCCTTATGGAGAGATGACGATCACGCCTGAGGACGTGTATAGATTACTACGCATCCCCTATAGAGGAGAGGTAGTGTATTATGATTACATCTATGATTATACTATCTACCGATGAGTGTTCGAGGACAATTCTATTGATGATGGTGATATGATCACTTGGCCTCAATTTGCTTCCTTTCCTACCTTGCCAGCAATACTTGGTGCATTGATTGGCAGTTTACTTCTTCCCGACCGATGAGGTCGTGGTTTTTTCATTGGATGGGGTAGGATATTGGAGGATTTTATTTCTCATCCTTGATGCTTTGATTGGGGATCATGCATCCTTGCACAACTATATCATGATTTGCATGAGGTAGTCTATTGAGCGAGTGCATCTTTGTCGGCTGGTGCAGTGGTTCTGTAGTTGTGGATATGGGAGGATCTTCCCATCACTAGGCCCATTTCTGATAGGGTTCTACCTCAGGGTTTTCCATATGCTTTTCTATACAATGGGATGGTTATACAACATCATTTGGGTCATTTGGATTTTTGGAGATGACAGATTGATGATCTAGATCAGGTTTTATGGAGACCATACAGGGGTTGCGAGCTGTGGAGGGAGGATGATGATGAGTTACCATATGTGTTTTCCCCTCGCTAGATGATTGGTCACACTACTACCACTATTGAGCACTTCTACTCTGGCAGAGTTTCTAGACAGTATGGTTAGACATAGGATATGCCATAGGGTACAACATTATATGCTCAGGTACAGGTAGAGAGATCTATGTGGGGCCCTCTTATTGATTATCAGTTTGCCTTAGATTAGATTGCTAGTATGGCTTATTGTAGATGGGAGATGCTTTCTGGTGTAGTAGATGCAGGGATGTCTCAAGAGTTTTCCAATTGGTGGGCTCACAATAGGTTTACACATTTTTCTAATCTAGCAGAGCCTATCTCGGGTCGGGGTGATGGAGATGGTGGTGGTGGATGGCAGAGACAAGGAGGGTAGAGAGATCCTCCTATTATTGTTGATAGAGGATGAGTGAGAGATGGTCATGTGAGAGATAGAGATCGTGCTAGAGGTCATGATGATGCACATGATAGACAGCTTAGAGTAGATAGACAACCTAGAGTAGATAGACAGTAGAGAGCTCACATACATCAAAGACAGGAGAGACAGGCTCATGTTGATGCTACTAGGTAGATTCCCAGTGGATTGGATCCTTTGGTTCAGTTACAGAGGGTAACCATTTGATGTACCACTTTGTATGATATTGTATCTTGATATACTAAGTTGATGGATTGTTGATGAACATTTTTTTGATGATATATGATGATATAATCCTCGGTTCTCCTTGATGAGTCATTTATGAGATTATCTTTTATGCAGCTATATGATGTTTTATGCATTTACTTTGATTTTTGCTATGGATGCAATTATCTTATTTTATGATATAGATAAATGATGCAATGATGTATGGATTTATGACATGATTTTCTCTTTTCTCAATGTATGAATGAAAAATGTTTAATGAAAATGCATATGGAAATGCCCCTTATGTTTTTTGAATTTTTGCTTTTCAATGGATGTAATGCAATTCTATCCTTAGCTATTTGTATGAAAATGATGTATGGATGTTTTTCTCTTTTTATGGTATATGGATAATGATTAATGATTAATGCTATGCATCAATGCAAAAGATAATCTCATTGTCTTTGTTTTGATTGATCAAGAGTAAGACGTTTGATTGAATCCCTCATTTCTTTAATGTTTTTGACTAACCAAGATTATTGATGTGCCCCCTTTTCCCTTGGAAAATTAACCACAAAAAAATGCAATTAATCTAACATGATAATGCAATCTATAATAGGATAAAGCAATGCAATGCAATTAATCTAACATGATAATGCCATTATTCTAACATGATAATGCAATGCAACCTAAGTGTCACCAGATTTTTAGCAAAGAAATGCCATGGAGATAAATTTTCATCATTGAGCATTTCGGGACCGGAAAGCTAGTACAATCATCACTAACCACATCATGATGATATGAATATCAGTTTTTATCGCTTTTTGGTAACCTCCTTTTTGAACTAGGTACAATCATCACTGACCACATCATGATGATATGAATACCGCTTTTTATCACTTTTTGGTAACCTCCTTTTTGAACTAGGTACAACCCTCACTAGTTGGATGACCAAACTATGGGAGTCTGAATATCGGTGTCAATGGATTCAATGTTGCTAGTGGATTTTTGGTATTAAGATATAGAAGATCTAAATAGCCAAGATCCATTTGCATAAACAAGCAAAGGTCAATCTATCCTCTTATGAGATAGTCCTCGATGGTTCTTTGATGACCATGTCGTTAGATGAACTCTCATAAGTTGATGAATCTTCCTCAAAAAAATCACTCAAAGGCAATAAAATATCATGTCTTTCTCATGACTAATCTAGTTGAAACATCATCGAATAGCTCAAAAGATATGATAAAATTCAATTTCCTAAAGATTTTAAAAAAGAAAGTTTCCAGCGTTTTGCAATGTTTCTTGATTTTCAAAAAGTATTTCTAAGCATTCTGATCTTTAAGGTGTTTTGTCAATTTTTAATCCCGAATTATAAAGTCAATGAAGGCTCAAGGATCATGTTGTAGTATCAAATACTTAGGCTTTGAACAATGATATCTATCAAAGGTTCAATAAACTTTCCACTCTTCTGAACTCTGATAAATCTTTCTTTGACGTAACTGATTGTAGCACTTATTGAATCCATTTGGTACCAAATTTCCAATCCTCTTCTGCCCCCAACTGATAAATGTGATCGGTCGACAAACTTAGGGCTGATAGGTAATGCAACCATGTGACTGAATGACTTTATTATGACTATGTACAAATGACAGATGCAATGGCAGTTGTACAAATGGGATGGTGAAAATGCAATATGGACATATGTGACTAGGAAAGACAAACTTAAGGGAACAAAAGGTGCTTGTTTAACAAGTTTTCACCTTCTGGATCTTTTCTTTTTTTGCTACCAAGGCACCTATTGCTAGGTTTTCACCGAGGCACTTTTTTTTCTTTTTTCTTTTTTTTTTGTATTTTTTCTTTTTCAATTTTTTTTGGTATTTTTCAAGATCTCTTTGACTATGTGCATTAAATGTGATGCTCTTCATCTGATACTCTTTATACTCTTTCATCTCCCTCATGTGTAGAACCTTTTGAGATGAATGCTGTTGATGGGTTCTTGGAGTTCCTCTCCTTCACAATCTGATAACTTATAGGTTCCTGTGCCAAATGAAGATACTATGATGAATGGGCCAAGCCAATTAGCCTCCCATTTTCCTTTCTTCTCTCTTTCAACCTGATTCTTTGGGTTCTCTCGCAACACTAAGTCTCCTACCTGAAAGACTCTTGGTTTTGATATGTTTATTATAGTTCCTCGAGATTCTATTTTGATACACTTTCAGGTGCTCATAAGCTTGTGTTTGATGTTCTTCAAGTAACTCCAATTGTTGAAGTCTAGAGACTCTATAGTCCTCATCGGTGATCAATCCTTGTAATGACACTCTTAGAGATGGGATTTCAACCTCTAATGGTAGAACTAATTCGGCCCCATAGACTAATGAAAATGGCGTGGCTCCTTAAGGTATTCGAATGCTCATTCTATAGGCCCATAATGCTGGATTAATTTGCACATGCCAATCCCTTCCTGATTTATTGACTGACCTGTTCAAGATTTTCAAGATATTCTTATTCGTGGCTTTGGCTTGCCCATTTCCCCAAGGGTAATAGATTGATCAGGAGTGGTGAGTGATATGAAATGTAGCACAAAGTTCATCCACATCCTTATTTTTAAACTATTTTCCATTATTTGTTATGATGGCGTGAGGAATGCCATATCTGCAAATGATGTGGTTCAAGATGAACATGGAAATTTTCTTACCCATGGCCATGATCAAAGGAACTGCTTCGACCCACTTAGTGAAATACTTCATTGCTATTATGATATATTTGTGACCATTTGAAGAAGGTGGGTATATGATGCCAATTAAATCAAACCCCCATTGATAGAAAGGCCAAGGTGTAACAAATGGGTGTAATTCCTATGTCGGTGCATGTATCATGTCGCCATGATATTGGTACTTGCTGCATATCCGAACAAAGTGGCAAGCATCTTTTTCTAATGTCTTCCAGAAATAACCTAAGTGAAGGATTTTCTTAGCTAGATTTAACCCACTTGTGTGTGACCCGCAAATGCCATCGTGAAATTCATGCAAAGCTAATCTAGACTCTTCCTCCTCTAGACACCTAAGTAACATCCCATCAAGACCCTTACGATACAATGTTTCTAAGAGGATTATGTAATGGGCTGATTGGCGTATAAAGTTTCATTTTTGTGTGCGGGTTTGGTCTAAAGGTAGCACTTGGTCTTTGAGATATGTGTATATAGGGCCATACCAAGGGGAGTCATGTCCATGTAATAGGGAAAAAATTTGGGTTTCGGTAAGGTTGAATGCCAGTTTCACCAACTCTTCCACCAAGAACTTGTACTTCTCATTTTGATCAGGTTTTTGTAACAAGGAAGCTAAGGTGGCCATGGTGTCAGCTGCTCTATTTTTCTCTCTAGGAATCTGCTCAAAAGTGATCAAGGCAAAGTACTTCTTCCATCCATCAATCATGGTCTTATATGGCATCAAATATTCATCTTTAGTGTTGTATTTATTATTGACTTGATTGATGATGAGTTGAGAATCTCCATAAATTTGTAGCTCCATGATGTTCCACTCTAAGGCCATTTTGATGCCTATGACTAGTGCCTCATATTCTATTATATTATTTGTGCATGGAAACAAGAGCTTGTAGGACTTAGGAATGGTGTAACCTTGAGGAGTGACCGATAGTATGCCAACCCTAGAACCTCCTTGAGTATAGGAGCCATCAAAGTATAACTTCCACATTTTTGCTTCTATGTTTACAATGGCAGACTCTGGAAATTCCACTTGAATAGTTTGTATAGAAGTCATGGGATTTTTAGCTAAGTGATCTGCTATCACTTTCCCTTTTATTGCCTTTCTATTGACATACTCAATGTCAAATTCACTCAATATCATAACCCACTTGGCTATCCTACATGTTAAGGTAGTTTTACCTAACAAATACTTGATAGGATCAATTTTGGCAATTAGCTTGACCTTATGCATCAACATATAATGTCTCAAATTTTGAGATACAAACACAACTACTAGGCAAGCCCTTTCCATGAATGTGTAGTTAAGTTCATATTTGATCAATATCCTACTCAAATAGTAGATAGCTCTTTCCTTTCCTTGTTCATCCTCTTGTGCCAAAAGCACTCCTAGGGATCTTTCGGTAGTAGATATGTATAAAAGCAATGCTTTTCCCTTGATTGGTGGCATGAGAATAGGTAGATTTATCAAATAGGTCTTCAATAATGTGAAAGCTTGATCAAATTATTCTTCCCACATGAATATAGTATCCTTATGTAGCAATCTTGTGAAGGAATGACATTTTTTGGCCAATTGAGAAATAAACCTTCTTATGGATTGTATTTTTCCTTGTAAGGATCTCATTTGGCTAATGTTCTTTGGTATCTCCATATCCATTATGGCGTGTACTTTCTCCAGGTCCACTTCAATTCCTTTGGCTGAAACTATATAGCCTAATCACTTGCCAGATTGGACACCAAAGGCACATTTCTTTGAGTTTAATTGGACTTTGAATTGCTCCAACTGAATGAATATCTTTTTGAAAATTTGAAGGTGTTCTTCTCTTTTGTGGGATTTTGCCAATATATCATCCACATAATCTTCTAAGAATGTATGCATCATGTTGTGGAAGATAGTTGTCATGGCCCTTTGATATGTGGCTCTGACATTTTTAAGGCTGAAGGGCATGATATTCCAACAAAAAGTGCCCCAAGGGAAAGTAAAGATAGTCTTCTCCTGGTCTTTAGGTGCAATTTTGATCTGATTATATCCGCTGAAACCATCCATTAGGGAGTACATGGAATGACCTGCTGTCAAGTCAACTATTGCATCAATGCTAAGAAGTGGGAAGTCATCCTTAGGACAAGAAAGATTGAGGTCTCAAAAATCCATGCATACTCAAATAGATTTGTCATGTTTTATGACCGGTACAATGTTAGATATCAATTTAGCATAAGCTATTGACCTTATGAATCCCACCTTCAACAATTTTTATAATTCTACCTTGACCAAAAGAGCTATGTGTGGGTGCATCTTCCTCAACTTTTGCTTAACGGGCTTAACCCCTGGTCTAACATTCAGATGATGCATTATAAAGTCAAGATCTAAGTCGGGCATGTTAGCATATGACCATGCAAATTTTGCTTCTCGTTCTTGGAAAAACTTGATGAAGTCCTCTCTTTCTAGAGGTGTAAGAGATGCTGCCAAGTGTATAAACTTTGGATCTACTTCCATCCAATGTTAACCTTTTTTATTGGTTCTATGAGTATAGGTGACCTTTCTTCCTCATGCTCCAGTAGAGTATCCAATCTCTCTTCCTTTGATGCCACAATTGGGTTTTCACCAAAGGAAATGTATTTTATCTTTATTTTTTTGGGTTCTAATGCTGCCACACAATGGTTTTCAGCACTAGAACTTTTCTTTTTCTTATTTTTTTTCATTTTTTTCTTTTGACTAAGAGATTGAACCCCCACTACTTCTATCATGTTTGGTTCAAATCCATTGGTGAAAGAGGGCTCAACCACATTAAGGTATTGGTTTGTTGCTTGGTCATTTGGGAAGTAAAGAAAGTCACTTGGCTCGGTTTGGTCCCAATCAATAAGATGGGGATTTATTAAGGATAAGGCTTCATTAGGAAAGTTTTCATCAATTTGGTTTATGGACATGACTTCATTTGAGGGTTCGTACATTGTATCGTTTAGATCTATAACGTGTGCTTCCTCAAGATGGTCCATGGATGAAGGGTCAAAATCCCTTCACTTGAGTCCTCGTCGACTTCTACGGGAAATAGCATGGGAAAAGCCATGAGTAGATTAAAACTAATGTTTGAATCTCCCTCCTTCGAAGGCATCGAAAATGTATCTATCCATGGTGGATTAGTAGGTTCTTGTCCTATGTTAAGACCTTGTATATTAGGCTCTTCATTGACTTGAGTTTCTTGCCTTGGGATCTTTGCATATGTATGTATGGTGACTACTTCTTTATCTTGACATGATTCATCAGATAGGGTGTCCCACTCATAATCCTGGGAATCATCACTATCTCCATCAGATTCTAAGGCATTTACTTGAGGATAGAAATCTTGCAATTGGCTAGAGCTTTTGCCTTTATATTGGTAGCCTACTCCGAACCTTTCTTGTTTTTCTCTCCAAGTAGGTTCAATGGGTTCTAGTAAGCCTCTATTCCTTTGGCCTAAGGGTCCTCTTCCCTTGTATCCCATCTTTTGCATTATCTCAAACCCTTTCCCATATTGCTCAGTTTTTATATTAACATGCTGGATTCTTTCCATGGGAGTGTTTGAGGTATCCTCTTCATCATGATAAAGCCATTGAAGGACTTCATTCTCTTCCTTGTCAAATGCTGCTTTGTCACTTTATCTTATGAAGTAAGAGTTGTACTTATGAGGCAAGTGTTCTTTTGATGGTTTTCCATGTGTTCTTGGAGATATGGGCATGTCGAATAGGGAAATAGAGTATTCCCCTACTCCTTTTGAACTAATTTTGCATTGTTTATCAAATGCATCCATCATCTCATCCATCTTCTTGTAGTTTTCCTTTTTAGCTTTATCTTTTTCTTCTGTAGTGGGTATTTAGGGTACTCTCTCTAATTTAGGTGCTTGATTTGAACCCTCATTTGTAGTTGGACCCTCATAGCTCATCTTTTCCTTTCCCTTAGTTGATGTCGTTGAGCTAGCTTGAGGAGGGTTTGGAGTAGCATTTAATGTTATGATAGGATCATCCATTTTGGTATCTTCAATGGTGGCTCTTTGAATGATTCCTTCTTGATTATGTGGAATAAATAACTCATGAAGGGGTTTGAGTCCCCTCCAACTGTAATTTCTTTACCCATGTACAAAAATTTGATGCATTGGTGGTACGTGGATGGGACTACTTGCATCTCGTGGATCCATGGTCTCCCCAACAAAATATTATAAGTTAACTTCATGTCCAATACTTGGCAATCGGTGTCCTTCTTGATAGGTCCCACTTGAATGGGCAATATGATCATGCCTTTAGAGGCCCTTTAAGCTTCGTCATAAGCCTTAATGGTGATTTTTTTCATAGGGTCAATGCAAGACTTGGACAACCCTAAGGATTTAACAAGACTTAATGTACAAATGTTAAGGCCATCTCCTCCATCAATGAGAGCTCTTTTGACTCTATGGCGCTCAATCAAAACCTCTATGTGCAATGGTAGGTTTTGGGGATGGGTGATAAACATGTCATCTTGATCGGAGAATGACAAGCAATGAGGTGCAATGAGATGACCTACCATGTTTTGGAACTTTCCCTCTTCTAAGTTAGTAGGAACATTCATCTCTACTAGAGCTTTTTCTAAATTTTCCTTATGATTAGGGGATAGCTTCAATAGCTCCAAGATAGATATTTGCGCTGGAGTTCTTTGCAACTGATCTACCAAGCTATAAGGTTTTGCTGCTATAGAAGATTGCTTGATCATAATGTTGGACTGTGGAGTGCTAATAACTTTAGGAGAAACCCCTTGTAGGGTAATCTTCAAAGTCTACCCTCTTGTAATAACATTTGATGTCTCTTTTTGGGGTTGTTCCTTGATGATTATAGCATTCACAATGTTATCATAAGGTGGCACAAAGTTAATGTTATTGCTGCTTTGTTTCTTTCCATTAGATGACTCCCCTTTGTCATGTTTGTAGAAGGGTTGTTTGAATGCTGTATGGTCTTCATTGCTTTGAGGTCCATCAATGGTGATCATGCCATTATCTATTAAGTCTTGCACTATATTCTTTAGTTGCAAGCATTCATTTGTTGTATACCCTCGAATCCTATGGTACTCACAATGGCTATTAGCACTCCACCAACTAGGCTTGTTATGTGGCTCATAAGGTTGAATGTTGGGTAGAGTAATGATATTATTAGCCATGAGGGTTTTTAGTGCCTTTTTGAGGGGTTCACCCAAGGGTGTGAAGTTCCTTTGAGGAGTTGGCACCAAATATTTATCAAATTTATTACTCCTTGAATTATTTCCTTGGTTGCCATTATTAGCATTGTTGTTGTTAGAAGGTGCATTGGAGGTTTGGTTGGAATTATTCACCTGGTTAGGTGTTCTTGTAAGAGCAAAGGGAGTTATCTTCAAGTTTATAGAGTCCACAACCCCATCATTGAATATTCCCTTATTGCTATTTTTATACCGACTATTGCTATTGAACCAATTTTTATTTTGTTTGGTGCCATTGTTGGAGTTATTGTTGTTAGAGTTGTTCTTGTTATCTTTATACAATTTCAGTTCTCCACTCTTAACCAACACTTCTATTGTTACTCCATTTTCTATGAGGTCTTGGAATGTCTTGGGACATTGCATCGTCAATCGATAGTTCATCTCGGTGCTCAAACTATTAATGAATATATCCATTTTGTCTTTCTTAGGCACACTCCTAGGATACCTCGTGAATATTGTCCTCCACCTTTATAAGAAAGTGTGGAATTATTCTCCATCTTTTTGTTTAGTGTTGCATAATGTTATCATTGTGACCTCATGCTTGATGTTATATGAGTAATGGTCCACAAATTTTGAAGCTAATTATTTGAAGGTTTTTATGCCAGAGGGTAACTTAGAAAACCACTCCATAGCCATGCCTCCTAAGCTTCTTGGGAATAGTCTCATTACATAGGTTGTATCATGCATGAAATCTAAGCTCAATGCACAAAACTCATGTAGGTGATCTTGTGGATCTGACATTCCTTCATACTTGTCATATTTGGGGAACACTACATTGATCGGGAATGGTGCCATTAATATACTTCTATCAAACGAGAACTGACACAATACTTTGATAGAAAAGGGTTTTGGACCCCCACTTTGCTTGATTGTATCTAGTTGCATTTGAAATATTTTGAACTATTTGTTCATGACATCAATGACACTTTCTTCAAATTCGGGTGGTCTAAGTTGATTCACATCATAATCTCGTGGAAGTGTAAGACCCATTCAGGCTAGGTCCATGAAATACTTCACTTTATCTCTTGCCATTGCTTTTTACATGAGTCTTAAGAAATAGGGGCATTGAATGGATTCATCAACCTTTTCATCAATGGCATCCTTGGCGGTTGGTTCATTATTGGTTCTTTGGTGAGTGGTATCAATTCCTTGAGTATTTTGATCCAACCCTCCACCATTGGTATTGCCTTGGTTATTTATGTCAATGCCCCCATTATTGGCATCACCTTGGTTATTAGGGTTGATGCCACTATTTCTTTTGGTACCCAAACTACCATAGTACATCATGTTGTCTTCCCCTTCTTGTTCGGGTGATTTTTTGGGTATTATTGGAGTGGTAGACTCATCTCCTGGGTAAGGGAGTTCTTGACTCAAATAAGTTTTGTCTGCTTGGAAGGTTTTCTTGATGTAGTAGGATCTAGTAAAAGCAGGCGTGAACCTTGGAGAATAAGAGTCAATATTACCCGTGGTCTAATCCTTTGTAAAATTTGAAAAAATGGTGTAGAACAGGATTTTTTGACTGAACTAAAGGTTGGAACAGTAAGAACATAGAAAATGGTACTCAAATATATGCTCAAAATTTTTTGACCCTCCCTGCAAGTACTCTCTGTTTTCCCTTTTAGATTTTTGGGCGTCACTGAATTGAGTGTAGGCGTGACTGAATTTTGCATACGCATGTATTGGTATATTGTTAGGCGGCACTTTGCAAAGATGCAGGTGACACTTTCCTATTGATAGGTGATTTTCTAGTTTTAGCAGGCGTGATTCAATATGTTCTAGGCGTGACTTTCTTGTTAACACACATTTTCATAAAAGTCATAGGCGTGACTAAACCTCTGATGGGCGGGATTACTTTGTGCACAGGCGGCACTTCTCTGACCAGGTTGTAAGATTTTGAATTTTTTAAACATTTAAGATCAGGTCCTTTGAAATTTTCTTGTTTGAAAATAAAAAACAAATGCAACACACACATCAATGTCCCTAAAACAATCTAATGTGTATATTTTTGATCATTTCCACAAGTATAACACAAGAAAGAATTCCAAGCAGCTTACCTAAAGTCATATTTTGGCTCTTAACATGGCTCTAAAAGGTAGGCCTGCTACTTTATCCAGGATTTATTGTGGATTCCATTCAAATAGATCTTAAATTTTCATCCCCCAAGTTTGTTAAGGGGTTTCCCACACGCACCAAGGTATGATTTTGCACAATCCGTGAAGACTACTAGAGGAAATTCCAAAAATTTAAGATCCATTTGTCACACACCCCATTAAGGATGCATGCGTTTCATTTTATAGTGGGTCAGATTCTCAAGGTAAAAGCAAGCGTATCCCACTTTGGGTTGTCCCTCTCACCGGCCTCATTAAGGCACAACTCAAGAGGTGAGCCCACTAAATCTCTATTTTAACTAGCATGTATAGTGAAAGAAAGAAGTGAACTTAGGCTGACAAGTTTGGGAGTTTGATTCACTTAAAAAGTGAAAAGCATATCCCTATTGTCTTTCTTTGTTCCAAACACTCAAACACCAGTTTGTTCTTTCCCAATCTCTTAACAAGGAGATTCTTAAAATTGAAGTGTTTGGTTCATTTCTTGTTTTAATTAAGCTATGTTCAAAAGTAATGCCGCAATTTAATCAAGTGCAAGCTTGAATAGAAGAATACCTTTCCTTTGTAGCTAGCCTAAGCTAGGGGCATTTTTGAAAGGTTTTGTCATTGTTTTTCAACTCACCTTGGCAATAGCCTCCTCCAAATGTGCTTGTCCACCAACAAGTTAATAAACACTAACAAACACTATGAGGGGAAACCAAAATCAAAAATTGAAGGAGCAACACTTATGTATGAATTTTATAGAGCTTATTTGCAAATTTCCAAAGAAAACTTGTGTATACACTTAAAAATGGCTTCATTAATTAATTGAATATTTATTATTTAATTAATATTGACTTGATAAATTAATTAAATATTTATTATTTAATTAATTATTATTTCTCTATTTATTAAATAAATTATTAAATTTATTTAGTAAATTCACTATAGTCTATTCCTCTATCCTAAGTCTTCTGATTAGTTTTATTAAAGTGATTTAATTAAATACACAATCACCTAAATATGACTAAGTTCCACACTCCACCTCACCTACCTAGTCACTTGACACATCACTTTGGCTAAAATAAATAATTATTATTAATTATTTACTAGTAATTATCCTCACCCACACATGTCCTATTCTTAAGGGCTATGTGACCTCATAGGACTTGGTCTCATGACCACATGTCCTCTCTTAAACCAAGTCAAGAGACATGCCCTATTCCTAAGGGGCTTCTCAAGCCACCTCTAAGGGTCAAAGGTGACTCATAGGACACTTGTGCAAAGAGTCCTCATGAGGAAAAGGTCTCTCCCTCTTTCTCTCTTGGGTCTTTGTGAGACACTTGACATGTGTCTTTCCCTTCCACCTTGTTCTCCTCCATGTCAATGTGAGAGGAACATCATCCCTATTCTCCCTCTCACATTCCAACTACATCCCCCTTTCTCTCAAATCATTCAACCAAGTCAATCCTAGCCCTAGGATCTTCCACCTTTCATTCTCCACCGTAGGATTGTGCCACCTAGGCCTAGATCCTCCAAAAATTTATAAAAGGAGTCTCATTTCCCCTTTGAGAGCTAATAGGTATTTTTGTAATAGGCATTCAAGCAATCAAGCATCCAAGCATCCAAGCATTCTAAAAGCATTCAAGCATCCATATTATCATCAAATTCATCTTACATTCCATCCATTAGTTGCATAATCAAGCTTTAAGCTTCCTTGCATTCATCATCAAATCTCCACACTTTGGTAGCATCTTCAGAAAAGGCTTCATTTGGAAATCTGAGAGCTCAACATCTTCAAGAAATCAAGGCTAGGAGAGCAATGCAGATAAGCTACATGGTAGGTGAAGGTAAAATGTTATTTTAGCTTCATTTTGATTGTATTCTTCATTGTAGTTTGCTAATTAGATAGATTTATTAATCTTAGAATAGTTAATTTATCATTTAGAATAGTATTCACCTAATTTTGCATACATTTTTGGCGTCCATTGTGGGGCAACCCACATTTTTCACTTTCAGTTTTTGGTTTTCTGTGTGTAGGTTTTTCTACAGGTTATTTCTGTGCATCCGTCCATGATTCTTGCGCATCTGTTAATTTCTTCTGCACATACATTTTCTGTTACCACAGTCACAAATTTCATCTGGCTTTTCAATTTCTATCAAATTTTTGTGCATTGCTTTAACTATTTTGTGCATACATGCTTTTCTACTACGCATCTGTACTTTCTGTGCATTCATTCCATATCCTAGCGCATCCATCTTACTTTGCAATGCATACATACTTTATGCGCATACATTTACATTTGTTGCGCATTTATTTCACTGTTCTGCGCATTTGTTTGTATCTGTAGAAAAATTTAGTTTTCTGTTAGATTTCATTTTAGCTAACTTTTTTAACTAGTATTTGTTTGTTCTGGTAGTATTTTAGGCTATTTTTGTAGGACATAATTTTGAAGACCCCATTGCTAAATTTTTTCTAACAATTTGATTGCAGATTGCCAAGGGGTTTACAAAATAAACTACAATCTCATTTGGGCTTTAAAAAAAAGACATGTTTTTTCTTTGTGTGTCTTCTTTAGCGTAGAATCAAGTGTCTATTATGTTTTTCTTTTTAAGCTATCTGTAATCCCAAAATTATAACAACATATCCTCTCCCCTCACCATTTGTGGATCTGGGGTGCAAGAGAAATTCTTATAATTTTTAGAGGGTGGTCTTTGGTGGGAAAAGAGGTACTCACCCCAAGGAACGACCCAACCAGGAACAAGCTAAAGCCAAGCCCTTCCAAACCGGTATATAAAAAATGCTAGTATGATTAGTCTCACATTAGATAGGTGTGAATTTGTTGTGGAAACCAAAATCTCCTCCAGTACCCTAGTGGTGTGCTAAAGTCCTACTTAGTAGAGGTGAAAGCCTTGCTTTGAAAGAATTGGGAGAGCCCCCTTAATTGGGAAAATGACTTGATCACAACCACTTGAACAGATGTCCTTACTAAAAGCTTTTGTATAGTGGCCAAAAACCTTCTATTTGCTGGCTCAAGGGGTCACCCAAGCCCGTGAAGACACCCCACATTACTCACGGTTCATAGTAGAGATAACAGTTCTTTGGGAAGTAATGACCCATTGAATTTGGAACTTGGTGTGCCTGAGAAGTGAGTGCACTGTAAGGAGGAGCCCGTGCCTCCAAGTTCCTAGGCTATCTACTGTGAATTTGTGTGGCTGGATTTTATTATCCTAGTGGGGATTTAATAGATATCATCCTTGCCAACCATAGGATTGTAAGCATGTTTGTGCATTCATATTAGCATAGTTAGATTAAAATCATTTCTATCTTGCGTGTGTGTGTTTATGCATTTTTCATTTTCCAAAAAACTAGAAAACATCAGAAAATTAGACAAAATTTCCAAATCTTGCAGTCCAAAACAATTAGAAACAAAAAACCTGCGCATTCATACCAATTTGCTGCGCATACATTAAACTGTTCTATGCATTTGATAATTTTTCCATGCATTGATCACAACTTGTGCATTTTTCTCATTTTGCTGTGCATTTATCAATCTGTCCTGTGCATTTGTTGCTACGCATTTACAACAGTGAGCATTTCCACAAACTTTGAAATTTTCAAAATCACTTTTTCAGATACCCATTTTCGTCCTTAGTAAGATTCTGAAAAAACATTCGAGATACACAGACCTCTGATCTTTAGTTTGACCATTTTCATCACTTTTCATCAATTTTCATCAACCTTTCTTTACCAAAAATCATCAAATCATTTCTTCTAATCCTCTGAAATTCCAAATCTACTGTTCAAACATCACCCTATCTATCAGATTTTGATCTTTGTGAGTTTATCCTATCACGATCTATCATCCTCAATCAAACTTACCTAGGTTATTATCTCTTGATTTTCTTTGTCATATCATAGTGAACTCTATACTTCCTATTGACTTAGATTTTATCAAGTTGTCTCATCATTTTTCAGAACCTTTTCACTATCTTTTCTATCAACCATTTCCATATCTTTTCATCAAACATCTTTCAATCCACAAATCAATTTTCCCATTTTATGGTTCAAACTCGATCTCAAAAATTAAAACAACCCATTGATTCAGAATCCCTGGACAAAATGGAAGGAAAAAAAAGTAATGATGAGAATCCTTGGCTCGAAGCTCCTAAGAAAACTTCACTTTTTACATCTGAAGAGGAACCCACAAATCAAGAACTTAGGGATGCTACACAAGACCTTAGATTTTATCATGTCATGGAAAGACTCCTAGACCTAGATAGGGAGATGTATTTCCTCATGCTTGCTCAACAAGGAGCCAAACTACCAAGTGATTTTGATATCTCTCATCTTAGAGAACCGACTATTGTAACCAATCAAGAAATTCCTAGTAGTTCTCAAGATACTCATGGAGCAAAAGAAACCAAGAAACCATCTAATGCTTCTTAAAATGATCAGCAAAACCATGCTTCCCAAAATCATGCTTCTCAAAATAATGCTTCCCACAACAATGTTTCCCAAAACACTCAAGGAAACACGTTATCTTTGGATCCCATTCTACAACAAATCCAGATACTTCAACAACAAATCCGTGACATCCAAACTAGATCATCAACAAAGAAGTATTCCTTGGATGATATATGTCCTTATCCTTTTGATAAGAATTTAGCAATGATTCCATTCCCTCCTCATTTTGAGGTACCAAAATTTGAAAAATACAAAGGGAGTTCGGATCCACAAGACCACATTCATGAGTTTTGTGCTACTTGTATTGAAGTCACTCACAATGAGACTTATCTTATGCGACTATTTCCATGAAGTTTAGGAGGACAAGCCATGGAATGGTGCTCCAAACTACCCCCAGGCATCAAATCTTTCAATGAGCTTCTTGACAAATTTGTGACTCATTATTCCTATAACATCAAACATGAAGTCACTATGGTTGATCTTTGCAATGCACATCAAAAGAATGGAGAACCCTTCCTTACTTTTTTGCAAAGATGGCATCAATTGTTTGCCAAATATCCACGAAGGATTCCTAAACAAGAAAAGATGGATATTTTTGTGCATAACCTTACACGAGAAATGAGTTATAGGTTACAATTGCAATGTCCACCAAACTTCAATAAGCTCATAGAAAATGGTATCAAAATTGAGGAAGCCATGGTCTGAAAAGGTGAGATAAAACTTTATTCTAAAGATAATGCTGGATCCTCAAATTCCAATTCCAACAACTACAACAATGACAAATCAAAATTTTGGAATTAAAAAAAAAACATTGTCAATGATGGGATTGTTGATAATCGTAATGTCAAACCAAGACAACCCCTTCTCAATCTCACAAGTCAGGCCAATGCTACTCAAGGAACCTACAACAATCAATCCTCAAATCAAAACACCAACAAAGATTCATCTAAACCAAGATTTCCTTTTATGTAACCTCGAAGAAATTTTACCCCTTTAGGGGAATCCCTTGAATTAGCATTACGAAAGTTAATCACAAATAAACTCATTACACTTCCTGAAATGAAAGACTTTGAACCTAGAGTAAAACCTTCTTGGTGGAATGCAAATGATTATTGTGAGTTTCACAAAGGAAAAGGACATAAAACCAATGACTGCTTAAGACTCAAAAATGTAGTTCAAGACTTAATTGAAAGTGGTGAAATTAGTGTTGATGGACATACCTCAAATGAATCACATACGGCTTTCAAAGATCCACTTCCTGAACATGAAAAAGGAGGTTCTTCCAACACTAAGAGTGACAATCAAGCTAATTATAATTCTACTCCATATTGATATGTTGGTAACATTTCTGAATGTCATCCTTCTAAGTATTATGCCAATGTCATTACCATCAAAGGAAAATTAGAGAGTCGACCAGTCCATGTTACTACTTGTGTTCAATCCAAAGTTACTCTTCAAGGAGTCTAGTCTAAACCAAATGCACCTCAAAACAAGTCTATTTATGTCCCAAAGTCTACAATGAATATTTCGAACTAGAACAACCTTTTGGAACAACTCAAGAAAACACCTGCCTAGATATCCATCTTAGAGCTTTTGCATCTATCCCCATCTCACAAAGATATCCTTGAAAAATCTCTCTTAGAGACCCAAGTCCCCACAAATCTAGATCATGATTAATTTCAAGCTATGGTGGGTCATTTAACAACCCTGCATTACATATCCTTCATTGAAAATGATGATTTAGCTATTACCCAACCTCATAATGCTCCCCTACATATCGAAGTCCTTATCTAGAGTCACAAAATCAAATGAGTACTAATAGATGGAGGAGCTGGCTTAAATAACTGTACATTGAAACTAGTCCTTGCATTGGGATTTTTTGAAAATGTTGTTGATCCCAAGAAGAAAATCATGATAAAAGCTTATGATGAGGAAGAGCGGTCATCCAAGGGGTCTATTGTTTTACCAATCAGAGTAGGTCCTATAATCAAAGATGTACCTTGCCAAGTCCTAGACATGGATCTTGCTTATAACATTCTCTTGGGAAGACCATGGATTCATTCCATGCAAGCTATACCATCAACTTATCATCAATGCTTGAAATTCCCTCATAATGGTCAGGAGGTCACTATCAAAGGAGACACTAATCCATTCCAGTATTGTAGCTCTGTGAAGACATCTGATTTTTTGATACCTTATAACCGTATTGGATCTTCTCCAATTACACCCAGTGATCCTAGTAATATAGCATCAACTTCAAAATCAAATGGGATCAAGATAGACATAAAAGAAAGAAGTATGGGAGAATACACTTTAGGTCAAGCTCTTTGCATCACAGAGTTACCTTTATCTCCTAGATCATATGGTAGATCTTTGATCACTAAACAACAATCAAAACCCCCTTCAACACTTGTTTATGACACATTTATAAGTGGGGGCACAATATCCAAAGAGGCAGCTGAGCGTAATGCTAATCATTTGCTTAAGTCATAGAAGAATGAAGAGGATATTAAACATGAATATATATCACCTGATGTTTATGGTAAAGGGTATACTTTGCTACAAAAGATGGGGTACCAAGGTGCTGGACCTATAGGGTTACAAAGAGAAGATGTTATCAAACCGATCTTGCGAAATCCAAACTATCAAAGAGACACTACAGGATTAGGATACAAAGGAGAAGGACCAAAAGAACCAAAAGGAAAAGAAAAGGTCACACCTTTTCATGAGATATCTAAAGCTCCTTCCTTACAATTTAGGAAGAATGGTATGTATGTAGATCTAGAGAAACAAAGGATAGCACAAAGAATCATTGATAGACTTGGGGATAATGATGATTCTGACTCAAATGATTATGAATGGGATTCATTATCTGATTGTACTAAAGAGATAGGAGTTGATGTTATCCATCACCATAGTAATGATTACCATGAGGGAGAGAGTTGAAAGACTTACTCACTAGGATTGGTCCCATGTGATACTACTTTTGTCGATTGTGAGGAAAGTGACCTTTATCTTGCGATAGATGAATCAGATGAGAGTATGGAAATAGACCTCGCTAATACCATCATAAACCTTGAAAATTTTTCCATCAATACCATCTCTTCCTTTGAAACTAACCCAAATGATCCAATGCCTCTTGTACATCTTGAGCTTATTGATTGGGATTCTCTTGATCATCTAGAACTTGATGTATTCCATAATGATGATGCAATCATTGACTATCTTGGAATCAAAGATCATTTACCATCAAGAGATCACAAGTTAGGATTTATGATAGAACTCAATGACATGACCTACTTTGGTGAGAGTGCCAATCCTTTCAGTCATAAAAATATTAAAATAATCAACAGATCTAATAGTGAAAACCACTCAGTGACAGTATTAGATCCAAAAATAGTAAAAATAAATGATGCATCTGATGGTGAAAACCTCTCTGAGGTGCTTGACGATGGAAGGATTGACACTCTTCCCAATTATCTATATCGAGAACAATCTACCATTCTTATAGAACCAACAGTACCTCTTAACATTGGAACAGAAGAGTCTTCGTGCATCCTCAAAGTAGTAGCATCCTTGACAGAATTAGAGAAAGAAGCTTTTGCAAATTTTTTTAAAGAAAGACAAATCAACTTTTCCTGGTCCTATGCTGATATGCCTGGCCTAGATCCAAATCTCATTATGCATCATTTATTTATCAGACCAGGTGTAAAACCAGTTAAGTAGAAGCTCTGCAAGATGCACCCCCACATTGCACTAATGGTTAAAGTAGAATTGAAGAAGCTCCTAGATGTTGAATTCATTCATGCTATTGATTATGCTGAGTGGATTTCAAATATTGTCCTCATCTCCAAACTAGACAAGTCTATTAGGATTTGTATTGATTTTCAAGATCTTAATAAAGCTTGTCCAAGAGATGACTTTCCTCTACCAAATATTGACATTATTGTTGATATGACAGCTGGGCATGAGATGTTATCATTAATGGATGGATTTTTTGGCTATAACCAAATCAAGATTGCGTTGAAAGACCAAGAAAAGACTGCTTTTACTTGTCCATGGGGTACATACTACTGGAATGTGATGCCTTTTAGCCTAAAAAATGCAAGAGCAACTTACCAAAGAGAAATGACCACAATCTTTCATGATATGATGCACACCATTATGGAATATTATGTTGACGACATTTTAGCAAAATCCAAAGACAGAGCTGGTCATTTGAGAGTGTTGGATCAAATATTCACCCAGATGGAAAAGTATCAGATTTGACTCAATCCAAAGAAATGTGCATTCGGAGTCACATCCGGTAAACTGTTAGGGTACATTGTCTTAGCCAAAGGAATTGAAGTAGATCCAAAAAAATTTAAAGCAATAATGGAGATGGCTTCCCCCACTAACATCAGTCAGTTAAGATCCTTGTAGGGACGTCTCCAATCCATTTGAAGATTTGTTTCTCAACTAGAAGATTGAAGTCATCCCTTTCAACATTTTTTGCATAAAAATATCTTATTCCAATGGGATGATTAGTGTGAAGCAGCTTTCAATAAAATCAAGCAATATCTGGCAAATCCTCCAACTCTAATGTCACCAATTCTAGGCAAGCCACTCTTGCTCTACATTTCAGCTATGGCAGTCTCACTAGGTGCTCTTCTAGCTCAGCAAGACCATGAAGGAAAAGAAAAAGCCATCTATTATATCAGTCGCACCCTAGTGGGAATGAGCTAAACTATTCTCCTATAGAAAGATCATGTCTGGCTATTGTTTTTGCATCACAAAAGTGGTGACATTACATGTTGTCACATTCAATCTATCTCATCGCAAAGATTGATCCTTTAAAGTATCTATTAAGCAAAACAACATTGACAGGTAGATTAGCTAAGTGGGTCATGCTACTTAGTGAATTTGATATTGAATATGTAGACAGGAAGGCTATCAAAGGTCAAGTGATAGCAGATCAGATAGCAGATGCTCCATTAATGGATGACCGACCTATACACACAAAGTTTCCTGATGCACACATCTTAGCTTTATCTACACAAACCTGGAAACTATATTTTGATGGATCGTATACTCAACAAGGTTCAAGAGTTGGTATTCTCTTTGTCACACCGCAAGGATACACAATTCTAAAATCTTACAAGTTGCTCTTTCCTTGCACCAATAATGTAGTAGAATATGAAGCTTTGCTGATTGGATTAAAGATGGCTTTTCAATGGAAAGTAACTGAAATAAATGTCTATGGGGATTCTCAGTTGATTATAAACTAGGTTAATGATGATTATCAGACTAAAGATGATAAGTTATTACCATATAAACATATGGTGGATGAATTCAAACAATATTTCTCAGTCATCACTTTTGAGCAGATTCCTCAGCATGATAACAAGGCTACTGATACAATGACAATGATTGCTTCTTTTTATGATACAAAAGATACCAAGGTCCATTTTGAGTTCTTGGTGGAATCCTTGACTTGTCCTGCATATGATGATCCTGATATGAGTATTATATGCCATCTAATTGGACACGAATCCCCAATCTATGGAAAAATTTATTCCTATCTGAAAAATGACATCCTACCCCTGACCTATGCCAAAATAAAAAATGATCTTTTCTCTGCCAAGCCTCCCGCTATGTCCTAATATCTGATACCCTTTATCGGTGAGGTCTTGACGGTACTCTCCTATGATGTCTCGAGCATGATGAAGCTCAAAATACCTTGTGAGATGTACATGAGGGTATTTGTGGGACACATTTGAGTGGTCCCTCTTTGGCTAAGAAACTCATGTGTATGGGTTCTTATTGTCCTACCATGGAAAGATATTCCTTTCATTTTGCTAGGGCATGCAAGAAATGTCAGATACATGGAAACCTTATTCATGCTCCAGCACAAGAGTTACATCCTTTTACAACTACCTTGCCATTCAGTCGGTGGGGGCTCAACCTCGTGGGTGCTATCAACCCTCCATCTTCCAACGGTCACAAATGGATTCTCACAGTGACATAATATTTTACTAGTGACACTTCTAAAACAAGAATGTATGCTACTATGCTTCAACAATGCTTCTATGATAACGATTCTAGCTCAAATTGACAAGATATAATGCAAATTACTCTAAATTGCTCTTAGAATGCTCTTAATTGCCTATAGTAACAATGCTTTGCAAATGAATTTCTAAGATATCAATTGCTCTCAAAATGCTTCATATTTATAGTAAATTCCCAAGGGTAGGGGGTGTAGTGAAGTAATAATGATTTACCTTAGGTTGAGTCAAATACTTTGCTTTGTTCATAGATGGGGGGACAATTTAAAGGTTTGCCTCAAAGCTTTTGACAAAAGGACAAGATTGAGTGGTTGAGATTGAAACTCTCAAATGAGTGATTGAGATTCATCCTTTTTGAGTGATTTATGTCTTTTTGTCCTCAATTTTCATTGGTTGCTAAAATTTGTTGAAAGAAATTAGGAATTATTAAATTCAATTAATTAATTAAATTTAGCCATGTAAGGGTAATAGGTTCATTTTGATTTTTGATTTAAACAACTATACACTTAATTGATTAAAATCAATTATGTAGTGTTTTTGTCCCCTTTAAGCTTTGATTTAATTATTTAACCTCATTATTTGATTTTTCCTTTTCTTTAATTGATTTTGTCCAACTTTATTTAATAAATGCCTATTTTAATTTATTTGATCACTTTTTTGATTGAATTAATGCATTTTGATGATTTCGAGCAATTTAATTGATTTTTGCAATTTAAAAGCACTTGTCCATTTTTTAGGTAACTACAGTTCCTGAATTTCTTTCATTGTTTGAGTGAACTCTTCAATATGACCACTCCTCTATTTCATGGCTCCAAGGTCTCTAAGTTCACAAGTACCTCTTGGGTGCATTTCATACACAATCTCAAAGGGACTTTTACCTGTAGTCCTGTTCTTGCTATCATTGTATGCATACTCTGCTTGAGGAAGAACCACATCCCATGTCTGACCATGTTCTTTAGTTAGACACCTCAATAAATTGCTCAACACTCTATTAACCACTTCAGTTTGGCCATCAGTCTGAGGATGGTAAGCTGATCCAAATGAGAGATTGGTGCCCAATCTACTCCACAATGTTTTCCAAAAGTGACTCATGAGCTTAACATCCCTATCTAAAATAATGCTGAGGGGAAGTCCATGGATCCTTACAATTTATTTAAAGAACATATGAGCAATGTTACTAGCATCATGTGTAGTCCTACAAGGTATGAAGTGTCCCATCTTACTAAATCTGTCCACCACAACATATATGCTATCATAACCATGCTTAGTCTTTGGCAAGCCCATAATGAAATCCATGCTCACACACTCCCATGGTCTTTTTGGCACTGGTAGAGGTTGGTACAAACCTACATCACTAGATCCTCCCTTTGCTTTCATGCATACTACACACTGCTCTACATATTTGGTAACATCTCTAACCAACTTGGGCCAGTGATAGAATCTTTATACAAGATCTATGGTTTTGTTAACTCCAAAATGACCTCTCAAGCTTCCATTATGTTTCTCCTATATGAGGTTTTCCCTCATGGATACCTTAGGCACACACAACTGATTTCCCCTAAACAAAAATCCATTTTGCAAGGTAAAATCAGCAAACTTACTATGGAAATGATTCTAAAAATCAAAGCATACCTTGTAGGCTTCACCAAAATATTCATCATCTTTGTAGAGGTCTTTGAAACTCTCTATCCCAATGCTACTTAGCTATACTTCTTGAATGGTAAGTAGCCTCCTACTAAGTGCATCTGCAACCTTGTTTAACTACCCTTTCTTATGCTTGATTGTGAAAGTGAATGCTTGAAGAAACTCCATCCATTTTAGGTGCCTATTTCTCAACTTCTCTTGTGTAGTGATATAGCTAAGGGCCTGATTGTCTATAAACACCACAAACTCCTTTGGCAGCAAGTAGTGCCTCCATTTCCTCAATGATTGTACTAAGGCATACAACTCCAAATCATAAGAAGAGTATTTCTTCTTAGCTTCATTTAGCTTCTCACTAAAGAAGGCCACTGGTCTACCTTCTTGGCTTAACAAACCTCCTATTGCCAATCCACTAGCATCACACTCTATGGTGAAAATTTTATTGAAACTAGGCAGCCCCAGGATAGGTTGTGTGGCTACTTGTTCTTTCAGTTTCTTGAATGCTTGATTTGATGCAAGAGTCCATTTGAACTTGGTCTTGAGACCTCCTTTAATGGTGTCCACCATTGGTGCACAAATGCCACTAAACTGCCTTATAAACTTCCTATAAAATTGAGCCAAACCATGGAAGCTCCTCACCTCTGGTGCTGATGTTGGTGTAGGCCAAATCAAGATATCTTCCACCTTACTTGGATCCATTTTCATTGATCCATGGGATACTACAAACCCCAAATAAATAAGTTCCTATTTGAAGAACTCACACTTTTCAAGATTTATGGAAAGCTTGTCCTCTTGCAACCTTTTTAAGACCACCTCCACATGTTTCAAATGATCTACTACCATCTTAATGAATATTAGTATATCATCTAGATACACTACCACAAACACACCTATGAAATCCTTAAGCACTTCATTCATGAGCCTCATGAATGTGCTAGGTGCATTTGAGAGGCCAAATGGCATAACTCTCCACTCATACAACCCATCAGTGGTCTTAAAGGCTATCTTCCATTCATCATCATCCTTGATTCTAATCTAATGGTATCCACTTTTAAGATCTACCTTGGTGAAATACATTGCCCCTCCAAGACAATCCATCAAATATTCAATTCTAGGTATAGGGAACCTATACCGGATTGTAATCCTATTTATGGCTCTTAAATCTATACAAAGCCTCCACTTACCACCTTTTTTTGATGCCAACACAACCAGGACTACACATGGGCTTATGCTCTTTCTAATAAGCCCTTGATCCAACAATTATTGTACTTGTCTAGCTACTTCCAAGTTCTATTCTGGAGTGAGCTTGTAGGCTGCCTTGTTGGGCAATGATGCACCTAGTACAAAGTCTATTTGATGGATTATTACCCTTCTAGGAGGCAAGGTTTCTAATGTACCATCACTCACAATCTCCTTGTACTTTTCCAACAACTCTTGTATGGCTAGTAGTAATGGTTCTATTTTGACTTTTTCTTCCTCCTTGGGTTTGAGTAAGATAGCATACTCCTCACTCTCCTTGTCCTTAAGAGCCTTGATGAACTCCTTTTTCCCACTCATTTATATGATTGGGTTTTTAGACTGAGACTCATCCTCTTCCAACAATGATTAAATTTTAAAAGTCTTGTTATCCTTCTTGAAGGAGATGGAGTTCTCCTTGCCATCATACACTGCACTCCTATCAAATTTCCAAGGCTTGCCTAACAACAAATGGCATGCATCCATGGGTAGCACATCACATAGTAACTTGTCTTTATATTCAAAAATAGAGAGCGCCACCCAAGTTTTCTCATTCACCAATACACTCTACCCCTTGTTTAGCCATGTCACCTTGTATGGGTTGACATGAGGAATCTTTTCAAGTTTTAGCTTGTTCACAACCTCCTCTACTATGATATTATTAGTGGACCCTAAATCCACAATTACTTTGCACACTTTACCAAGAATCTTACATCTCATCCTGAACAGGGCTCTCCTATGCTTAGGCTCATCCTTGACTGGTTGTCTTATCAAGACCCTTTTGAACATCAGATTCTCTCCCATTTCTGATTCAATATGGTCTACTTTAGGTGCTTTGACACTACATGTCTCCTCATGGAAAAGGTTAACTCTTTTCCCATTGTTTGATGAAGAGGGCTTATCAGGGCACCTATAGGCCGGGTGACCCAACTGGCCATAGTTGTAACATTTCATGCTTGCAAAGTAAGAGTTTCTCCTACTTGTACTTCTCCCTCTATTTGCACCTCCTTGTGTACCTCTACCTCTAGAATGACCCCCTCTTGGGTTGGTTTCACTGCCATGCTTAGTCAGCTTGGAGTCCCCTTGGTTCCTTTGCTCATTACCCCTGCCTTGATATCCACCTCTATGATTCACTTGATCTCTACCTCTGCCTCTACCCCTATTATTGGAGTCTCCCTTCTTTTTTTTTCTTTCTTCAACCTTGGTGTCTAATTGATGGCATTTTTGAACTATGGTAGGAGTCCAAAAGCTTATCTCCTCCTGGATGTTCCATTTTAGACCACTTAGATATCTAGCCACCTTAATAGATTCCTCTTCTTGGATTTTGGACCTAAGACATAGTTTTTGAAACTCCTCTATATAAGAGGCCACATCTAGGTCCTTTTGCTTCAATCCCTGTCTCTTCTTGTGAAGTTGGACTTCATAGTCCTTTGGAAAGTAGTTGTCTTTTATCTTATTCATCATGGCTTTCCAATTTGCTATGGGTAACTTACCCATGCTGAACTTCTCATCTTGCAAGTACTTCCACCATGTCAAGGCTGCTCCTCTCAATCTAGATTTTACAACCTTCACCTTCCTCTATCACACCTTCACATTCAAAATGATTCTCCTTGCCCTCTATCCGCTCCATGACAGTCTCAATGTCCATTTTTCCACTAAAAAGTGGAAATCCTTCAAAATATTTTGCATTCATAGCATTGATGGCCTTTAAGAATGGTTCCTCTCCTATTAAAGGATATGGTTCATGTATGATGTCATCCACATCAACTGGTTTCTTTCCTCTATCACTATTTTTAGCACCACCACCCATCTCTTGTGCTCTTTGATCAACTACTTCTTGTAGCTTGATCCTCATCTCCTCTATTGCATCTTAAAGGAGTCTATTTCTCTCCCTTTTCTCTTATAATTCCTTAGCCAACTCTACATTAGTGACCATTTTGTTCTTGCCTACTGATTCACTAGTATAAAGAGACATGCACTATCCTCAAAACCTTTTACCAGGCTCTGATACCAATATGATGTAACATAGACCTTGTTTAGTCAATTCTTCTACGTCTTCCTAGAATCTCATAGGCTACACTCATAGCCCTTAGGGATATATCCTAATCCCTACCAAGAAGTCTCAAAACTTCTCCTATTACTGTTCACTGTAAGACATCAAAGAAAAGATAGTGTCCTCTGCTCTAGGAACTTCTTTGTTTCCTCCTAGTACAGTTCATCCCTATGAGAAATAGAAATGAATTCTATTAGAAACCTCAAGTGGAGAGGAGGATTGCTATACAATCAAAATACATTAGAGTTCCCTCATATTCCCATTTCCAACAATTTCTTCCTTATCACTAAGCAGATTCACTTGCTGTCTAGCCTAAAAAGGCTACTAGATTTAAGAGGCCTAATTGGCCTAAAACTGGTTATAACTTCAATCTACCCTTAACACCACACCCAAAAACTTGTCAATTTGAGTACCCTTTTGGAAGGGCTTGAAGATTTTGTGGGTGTCCAACCCCTAAACCATCTGTATAGGTCTTATTGGAAATAGGGCTTAACGATGAGGGTTTTGAACTCACTGTTTGCAATAGTGAGGGTTTGTCTTTAGATCCTCTGCCTACCTTCCTCCAACATTCCTCAGTGGTTGAAATTATTGGTAAGGCATTACCTCTCCCCTCCACATGCTTGGATTGAGGCTTTGAGTGCCCTTAATCACCCATTGGCTCTGCTGCAACTCACTGATCCCTAATCAAACCAGTCTGCTTGCCTAGGGCATCAGATTGTAGATGCATGCCAAACTCTCTAGGGCCCCTCCTCTACACAAAATATGGTACAAGGAATCTAGAAATGAATCAAAATGGACCCGTATAGTTTTTACGATGGGAAGGTTCTCTAGCACTCCATTCTCCTAAACTCTGTCAGGGCTAACTCGAGATAGTACAAAACAAAATAAATAAAGAAAAACTAATTAAAATTTGAATTGAAATGCTAGAAACTATTCTAAGGATTCACCAAAATCAACAAACATTACATGCAAGTATGAAAATCAAGAGTTTTCAAGCCATTTTAGGCTCTGTCATCCAAAATGTATAGCACTGTCAAAACAATTACAAAAATCTGCAATAGTCCAACTTTATCCTCCATTCTACACACTTCCCAATGCATGGAAAATTTGGGTTTTCTAAGTTTTGTAGTCCCTCCTTGGTGTTAGGTCACATGGATCAGGCTAGACCTCAAGGTAAGCTAGTTACAAGATTTTCAAAGAAAATTGTCATGACAACTTTTAAAAGTTGTCATGACAACTTTGGAAATTGTCAAGCAACTTTTGACAAATGGCTGAGATAAGCATCTAGGACTCAAAGGAAATCAAACCTAAGTAAAATAAGGTCATACATACACCATGGAAACCCTTAGAAAGATAAAATAGGTCTTGAGAATAACAAATATCCCACTGTCCACCATTTTAGCAATCTAGCAAACTAGCTAGCTGGTTCACTTAGTGACCAAAACACACCTCAAACTAAGACCTAGGAAGAACCAAACAAGAAGACCACACATTGAGCAGACCAAAACAAGGACTAGGACTACACCCTAGTCTAGTGGCTTGGCTAGTGGCACTACAAGCCAAAATTTAGGTACACACTAGGTACCACACTAGCCCTACCTAGGTGTTCTCACCAGGGAGCTAATTTAGCTCTAGACCCCTACATGGCTGGTATACTCATTCTCAGAGTATGTGACTTTGGAATTAAGCTTTTGGAGTGTATAGGGACCTTTGTGCAAGAGCGCACATGTTGATTGCTAGCAGAACTTGAGTTTGAAATTTTGAAGTGACAACCTGGTTTATGCAATTTGCATTAATGGAAAAATTTTCACTTTAAGTACACAAAAAGCTATTTTCATTACTCATTGCATTCAAATTCAGAGTGATTTAAGAGTAGAAAGAGCCTTGGAAGTTGTTGTGAAGACTTGGAGATTGATTTATGAGTGTTTGCAATGCATTTGGTTGATTGTAGAAACCCTAGCTCGTTGCATCGATTCAGAAGCCGTCAAATTATCTCAGAGAAAGTTGGAAAGAAATTAAAAAGTAAGTCATGGCCACTCCCATAGTTTTTGATGTTTCTAAAAAGAAGAGATACATATTCAAGAAGCACCCATTTAAATCAAACCTAGATGATTTAGAGGGAGCATTCTCCCAAACGCTTATGGGCGTCATGCATGTGGAAGACATAAGGGCTTACATAGACTGTAAGAAAGAACCTGTTGGAATAGATAGGTTAAGGGTGCACATGGATACAATGTTGAAACTGGATAAAACATTCATGGATGAATATGTCAAATGGAATGATCATCCTATATTAGAGTATGCTACGGCATATGAATTCTATGAGACTGAATGGATAAAGATTTTATTGAGCAGAATCCATGATGATCTATTTTGGATTGGAGATGTACTAGTAAGAATCATAGGAGACTTGATACATGAGATAACAGGCCTTTCTAGGCCAAGCACCATCCTTCCTAAGGGCAAGGATGTTAGGAAGATGGTTGAGAAAACATGTAAGTCCAGAAATGATAGGCGTGGCATGACATTAGAGCCTATAGAGCAAGCAGACATCAAATTGATGTCTATGATACTAGGATATAGGTTTCACCACACCAACAGGGTGAATAGTGTGTCTGTGGGCACTATTCTAGCTGCCATCAAACTTGTGAAGGAAGATGGAGAATTCAACTTGTGTGAGATCTTGTGCGCATAGTTGATTGATAACATCAAGGCTATCAAACATGACAAGACAAAGATATTCAGGTTTGGGTCCCTAATCATCTATATGTACCTTCATATAGTTGGAAAAGTTTTAGATATGTATTTGGAAAAGTCCATTCCAACCATGCCATAGATATCCAACAAAGCATCCACTGAAAGTACATTGAGAGACTATGTAACAGTGGAATTTAAGACCTTTAGGGTTAAGATGCGAATGAGATACAAAATTCTGGAGAACATTGTGGAGAAATATAAGGATACAATATGCTTTATGGTTGAAACTGATACTACTTGCATGGAAGTTGTTGAACCAAGAACTAAGTGGATTCATCCACTTGGCTATGAGGTAAAGGAACAAGTCCTTGAAGCATATGCATAGGTATTGCTGTCAGCCCCTAAAGATCCTAATGAGCCTAGGTGGGGAACCTATGAGGAGAAGACAAGAGAAGTTGATGCTAAGCTAAATAGTGTTGCAACAAAATGAAAGGTTTCTAAAGTCACATCAGAGATCTTGAGAATACATGGTGTGTCTCAAGTAGACCTTGATAACGCAAGGGAAGAAAATATAGCATTGGAAATTAAGAGTGCATCCACAGTAGGTGCTGAGTCTGATTATCCCAAGAAGAAGAAGATAAAAATTGAAAAAGATGATAGTCAGAAGGGTAAAGAAGATACCACTCCTGCACCCAAAGATACTATTAACCTTACCACTCCTCCAGAGTATAAGCCAATAGTTAAGAGGAAGAAAGCATCCAGCACTAGTCATCCATCCTCGCAAGCTACAAGGAGCAGAAAAAACATTCAAGCACCTCCTAAGGTAGGATTCAGACCTAGCCTTAAATATTTGAGAACAAGAATTATTGATGAGGGAAGAATTGATCAAGTAGGGAAGTTTTATGATACATACAATGAGATTGACAAATCAGAAATACATGGTATGATTGTCAAACATATGATTAAATTCAAAAAGACAATTTTGGAGTTAAAGCCTTTGATTCTAGATAAAGTATGGGATATTTTAGAGTTTCAAAAGAGACAAGCAAATGAAGAGGATCTAAGGATCAGAGAAAACATCTTAGATGAAAGTCTACCACTGTGTTCTCTAGAAGAAAAA
This sequence comes from Chamaecyparis obtusa, assembly GCA_027943335.1. Taxonomy (NCBI): domain Eukaryota; kingdom Viridiplantae; phylum Streptophyta; class Pinopsida; order Cupressales; family Cupressaceae; genus Chamaecyparis; species Chamaecyparis obtusa. Next base: position 539,194 of record BSBK01001135.1, read on the forward strand.
TCTATGTTGCTAAACTTGGTGAAGCCACATCTGAGAACCAAACTAAGGGCACTTTATATCATGGACAAGAATTATGATCTAGTCACCAAAGAGATAGAGAATGCATTTGAGAAGGTGTTTATGGATAAACACATGTATCCTCCCACTATGCCCATAGTACAAGTAACCAATAAGGAAGCTAAAGTGGTAGAGCCCACTAATGTACCAATGATAGGTCCATAGGTCTCAGCACCCATAGCAAAAAATCAAACAGAGGTAGACAAGTCTGCGCCCATCACAAAATCACACAAAGACACCACTATTTTCATTGATAATGTGGAGATAGCCATGGTGGCTATTGATAAGGATTTGGACAAGTTTGAGGAAGCATTTGTCAGTACATAAGAAGCTAAAATCCTATGCAGAAATACACCTCCTACTCATTAAGAAGAAGTGCTTATTGAAGACATATCTAATGAGAAAGAAGAAGAAAAGAAAGAAAAATAAAAGAAAGAAGAAGAAAAAGAAGGAGAAGAGGAAAAAGAAAGTAAACATTGTTGTCAAGTTTGATACCTGACACAAGTAGTTTGGACTCCTGGAAAGAAGACCTAATTAAGTTTAGCATCCTAGCTATGGAGAAGGCAAAGGAGAAGCAAGTAATAAGAAATCCTCTCCTTGTGGAATCTGTGAACATTCTGAATAGTTTTTTTGCCTACGAACAACAAAGTGTCCAAGATTGACTTAGTTGATGATGTGAGTACAATCATCTCATACTTCAAAAGTAACTTTTCAAGCCTTGAAGAATCTACATTCAAGGTTGCAGAAGAGAAGTATCTAGAAAAGAGACTAAATGAGTTAATGAGAAAATTTTCTCTAGATCTAAACTCACTCAAGATAGGACAAGCATCTCTGAAAGAATTTGTAGATGAGGGAAGAAGAATCATTGCAGAGTGCATGGATCTAGAAAAACTCACTAATGCTCATTTTAGAAAAATAAAAGAAGTAGAAGATATGATTGAGCAGGTGAAGAGTTTAATAATAGACACATCCACTGATGTGAACATGTGCAATAATGTCTACCAAGGATAAATAGACAAGATTGAGAAGGAAGAAAAAGAGATAACAAGGATAAGGTCCAGACAGACTCAGTTGAGGAATGGTCTTGCGCCATCTTTAGACATCCTCAATCAGAACATCAAGGAAATTGATGCCACCATGGTAACTTATGATCATGGTCCCAGAAATGAATTAGAGAAGATGGAGAAGCTTCAATATGCATTATGCCTCCATCTCCAGATAGTTAACTCTCTGATAACATTTTGGAAGAAGGAGATCCAGAACCTCAAGACAACATATCAAGATGTTTTCCCTCAATAAGTGTATGTAGATAAATATTTTTGATACACCTTAGTCATTAATGTCAAAAGGGGAGTTGTGTATAGAATATGGAGTATTAGATGTATAGGGAGATATAAGTTTATGTATAAGATATGTATAGAAGACAAAAGTTTTTTGTAAGTAAGGATAGTTAGCAACTTGGCCATATTCCTTTGTTGCCATCAATGAAAAAGGGGGAGATTGTTGGCAAGTTGATTATACTGATGTATATGACTTGATTTAGTGTTTTCATTATGGAAACAAAGTCATATAGCAATTTGGAGTTAGTGCACTTGAAGTAAAGATCAGAATTCAGTTAAGTGTTGAAGACTGGATAGTGTATAGAGTTTTTGCACCTCAGAGCATCAACGCATGTGTGTACGGATGAATTATGGTATGCACCCTAGAAGTTAAGTTTTTTAGACTATACTTATGCTTAGTCTATGAGTGCATAAGTAGATGTGCAAAGATGAGAAAGTTATAGTCAGTTTAAGTTGCACAACCAGTGTGTGCCAACAAAGAAAAGAGCATGGAGCCAACAGTTAGTATTTTGTTTTGCAATTATAATGTAAAGTTGTAAAGACTATGCACCTATTGTATTTAGGTTTTCAACATGTATACTTGCTTTTTTGTAAGCATGCTTAAGCCAATTCATTTGGAAGCATTATTTATAAGGCCGACCTAATTGTTTATTTTGTATGAGCGTATAAATATAAGATGCGCCCATTGTATTCGGTATGGAAGTTGAAAAAGAGTTGTGATAAGAAAAGTAGAGGTATGAGAAGATAGCATAAGATGTATTAGAGATTTTCTAGAGGTCAAAGCATTATCACACCAAAGGAACTAATCAGACAAGCAATGTCAGAGTGACAGTTCACCTACAAATATAGTGTGTATCTGAAATCAGAAGGTTGAGCCTTCATCATTTGAGCAGTGAGCTCTTGGATAGTGAATCCACTCCCCTAACAAGGATCATTGTAAAAGACTCCTAACAGGGTTTGAACCTTAACAAGGTCTACTGTACTTAAAGCATTGTAAAGCTACTCCTAATAGGGTAAAGGATCTTCTAACAAGGATCACAAAATACTAGTGCAGAATATTAGTGTGTGTCAATTCCCACTGGGGTTTTTACCTATTTGGGTTTCCCCATAACCATATTGGTGTCTTGTGTTGATTTCATGTTTCATGTTTATGTGAATGTTTAATTTAGTACTTAAGCATTTAAGTTTAGCATAGAGATTAAAGTGAAAAGTTAAAATACAGTGAACACTGATTCACCCCCCCTCTCAGTGTTCCCATTCCTAACATTATGGATCACATCAACCTCTAAGTCTATTATAGCATCAGATAATTGGTCCCATTCATATTAATGCGAGTCAATTCTACTACTGAAAGAATGTTCCAGTTACTAAGATAGGGTCATGGGAGATTCTTCATCATGATCTCTCTAATATTTAGATTTCCTTTAAATATCATCTAGGTTGAGGTCTGTCATGTCAGATTGGCTATCTTGAGTGTCATCTGCTAGTTTGGTTGTTTGAGCATTCAGAGCTTGGGATCATTCTCCATAGTCGAGTATAGGTAAGAATGGTAATCTAGGTAGTCTCCTGATGAGTCAATGAATCAAGGAAAGTTGAGGATATGTGCAACACTAATAATTTTCCCCCAGTTAGAATGTCTTTCCTGTGTATGACATTCTCGATTCATTTCAACTCTTGGTGATGTATTTGTCTCATGTCTACTAAGCTCTCCTTTAGGTACCTCTTCCTGATTTGTAGGGATGTGTAACAAACTTTCATAATCTCTAGGGATGAAATATTCATCTTCATCTTCATCATCAGAATCCCCAATTTTTTCAAACACAGGACCACTTACAAATGATGGTACTAATTTTTTTCATGATGTCCTACCCTAGTTTAGTCTCTCAGATTACGAAATTTAGCATGTAGGGGTTCAAGAAGGCCTTTACCTTTTCCCAAGGGACTTTTTCCATTGCATCCCATTTTTTTTATGAGTTGGTAGCCTACATCATACTTCTTAGGAGAAATATTGGCATATTTTACTTCTTGTTCAACTTCTTCTCCTTTATAGAGCCATTGTAAGACAACTTCTTCCTCATTTTCATGTTCAAGGGGGATTGTTTCTTTAACCATGCCAGTTGCTTCATGAATTTTTAGGGTAGAGATTCTAGTAGGTCAAAATGATGAAGATGGTTTCCCATAAGATCTCGGGGAGATAGGCAAGTTAACCATTGAGCATGAAGCCTCCAGTTTGTATTCCTTAATTCCATTTTTTTTTATACTCAACTTCTTCTGAAGGGTATCCAGTGTTTCTTGTCTAGAATTATCAATCTCTTGGTTATTAAAGGCTTCCCTATTGTGTGGAACCATGCTCTCAACCTATTTTACATTATTACAATTATATGCCGAATCTGCAGGAATGGTAACCTGGATTCCTTTGTGAGGGAATTTAATGCATTGATGATATGTTGAAGGTACTACCTACATTTTATGGATCCATGGAAGACCTATAAGTATGTTGTATGCTAGAGGAAGGTCCAAGACCTGACAAATGATGTCCTGCTAAATAGGACCTACCCAAATGAGAAAAACCACCATGCCTTTAGAGGAGCGTTCCTCTTCATCATATAATTTGATTATTATTTTTCATTGAGGATAAATAGAATACTCTGAGAAACCAAGATATTTCACTAAGTTGAAAGTACAGATGTTCAAACCTACGCCTCCATCTATCAAAATACATTTTACCCTATGCTTGTGTATAAGGACTTTGATATGGAGAGGCCGATTATGAGGGTGACTAATAGATTTGTCATCTTCTTCTAAAAAGGTCAAGTAATGAGGAGAAGTGGGATGATTTACCATGAACTAGAACTTATCAGCATCTATATCCTTAGGCACATTGGCCACCAAAAGGGCTTGATCTAGAATCTCCCTATGCACATGAGATATTTTAAGTAGTTCAAGTATTGATATCTGAGTTGATGTGTGCTAAAGATGATCAACCAAATTGTACTCATGTGTTGTAGATGAAGTAGTCAGTTTGGATGCTTGAGTTAATATTTATTTGGAAGAGGAGGACGAACCTACCCCTCAATGAATTTTTTTTCCTTTAGAGCAAGTTATCGCGTTGGATGATTCAACTTGAGTCTTTCCTTTGATCTTGATGAGGTTGATAGTATGCTCAGAGGAATCAAGCATGTGGATCACATTTTCATTATGAGAGTATGTATAACCCACCTTGTTATCCTTTTATTTAGATGAATCCCCTTTTTCATATTTAGGAAATGGATCCTTAAAAGCCTTATGATCGATGTTTGTTTGAGGGGGATCAATCACAATTGTCTCATTATCAATCAAATCTTGGATTAGGTGTTTAAGATTCATGCAATTATTGGTCTTATGGCCTTTATCATGATGGTAATCACAATAGTGGTTATCATTCCACCACTTAGGCTTTATCTTAGGATCATATGGTTTAGAATTATCTAGCAAAGTGATGATGTTTTTTGTTAGATGGGTCTTCAGGGCATTCTCAATGGATTCTCCAAGGAAAGTGAAGTCTCTCTTAGGCTTGGGGATCCACAAACTATCTCTTTTAGTCTCAGTTTTAGAGCTCGATTGAGTGTTTGTGTTAGTTTTCACTACCTGAATACTAGTGGATAGGTTAAAAGATGCCTCCTTTGGTTTTCTAGATGTAGAGATAGAGGTTGTTCCCACAATTTCTGGAAGAAGATTTGTGCTCTTCATGTTGCAAAGCGATCTCTCCTTTCCAAAAAAGGACATATTCTATGTGAATAGATATTTCAACCAATTTTTCAAATGAGGAATGTGATTACATTTTCAACAAATAGTTCATTACAGGAACCAAGGTGTTTACAAATATATCAATCTTCTCATTCTCAAGAATTTTTCACAGGTATCTAGAAAACATTCTTTATCATTGTTGAAGGAATGTAACAAAGGGATCTCCCTCATTTTCCTTTGTATTGCACAAGTAGAGCATTGTAACAAGATGAGAGATGTTGTAGGAGCATTATTAGATAAACTTCTGAACCATCTCATCAAAATTTTTAATGCTAGGGGCAAGTGAGGTGAACCAACTCATAGCCTGACCACCAAGAATTTGAGGGAAGAGTCTCATACGATAGCTTTGTTCATGCATAAATTACATGCTTAGGGCACAAAATTAGTGCACATGATCTTGCGGGTCTTTGTTACTATCATACTTGTCATATTTAGGGATCTCCACCTTGGATGGGAAAGGCAACATGTAGAGATTTCTATCAAAGGGGAAAGGACAAATTGATTCAAGCAAATATTTTTTAGAGGGATGGTCCTTATCCCTTTAAAGTTGTGAAATATCATAGTGTAGGTCCTAAGTTTGTTTGGTAAGAGTGGTGAGAGGAGACTCTTCCTCTTTTTGTAGTAAACCATCCATACTAAAGTTAGGTGGTAGCTTTACACCCATAGAAGCGAGATGCATGAAATATGGATCCTTATCTTGACTCATGATGGCTTGCATGACCTTGTGGAAATATTTGTCTTCTTGGCACTTTCAGATTTCTTCTTGTGTGGGTTCTTCATCCTTGGAGGAATTAGAATCATGCCTTCGATGGGCACCCCAGTCAAAGTTTGACATGTCTATTTGATCAAATTTGTTAGCGTGAGCAAAGGGTACTAACTAGTAAATTGGATCTTGATGCAAAGGTTCTTCACGATAATATGGTCCAGGAGTATCACAAATAGCTTTTCCTCTTAGATCAGTTATAGCATTGTAGGAATGACTACAAGTTCTAAATGGCACAGAAAATGTGATTGAGAAATTGATAGTAATAAGATTACTAATCTAGTGTAGGAAGATCAAGGTAATCATATCTCTTGTCTCAAGGGTAAGTAAATAAATAAAGAGGTAGATGACAACTAGGTGCAAGGTATTGAGAATGAGGCCTAAATGTCTTTTGGGTGATACTTGCAACCAAGTTGAAATATCCAAGAAAACTAAGTACAAGGTATTGAGAATGAGGCCTGAATACCTGTTGAGTGGCACTTGTGACAAGGTTTGAGCAAGGTTAAATTTTAAATGAGATATTTTGAGACAATAACTAAAAAAATTCCCAAGATCTTAAAACAAGAGTGAAGAAAATCCAAATCACTAGCAAGGACTCAAGCTATTGAGAATACTAGTTTTTAAATGAGTGATTGTTGATCAAGACAACAAAAAATACAAAAGGAATCCAAACAGTGAAGATACTAAAGTTGAAGAACTCAATGTAGTTTTGGTGACCAGTCAAGAAGGGGATTGTATGATAGAACTCAACACTAGATGCGGTGAAACCCAACACTAGGTGCGATAATATGGTGAAGCTCAATCCTTTCGTACGATGGAACACAACACTAGGTGTGATGAATCACTCGTATCATACAATAAAATGATGGAGAAAATGACACTATGTGGGGAAAAGGAAATTTAATACTATTTTTGATAATTTTGACCAATTTGGATGAGTTTAGTTTCAAATATGTGATGAGTCTGAGTGTCCCTAGATCAGGTTTGAATGTTTCCAAGCAATAAATTGTGTGATTAAACAAGAGTCTTCAAATAATCAACCAAAGGACAAAGAAAATTTGGGGACACAAGCACATGTGAGGTCTAAAGGGGGTGTTAAAATATGTCAAGAGCATCAAGTGTATGTTCCACAATGATTTTCATGGGTCTCAACACATTTGAAGACACAACAACCAAAAACTAGCTAAGGTCAAGGCTAGAATCAAAATCTTTGCCCACAACTTGGTATTCCTTCGCCTCATACAAAGTGATGTTGGATTTTTTGAGGACATCACCCAAGGGAATAGATATGGTGAGTAGTCTTGAGGTGATCCACGTAAAGTCCACTTGGATCAATCATTTCACAAAGATTATGACACTTTCAAAGGTAAGTTGTGTAGCTTCTAACCTATGGTGTTTAGTAAGGGCATCCGCTCACAACTATCCCTTGTAGTTCCACTTAGTGGAATTGATACCTATAGCCCTACAAGCACCTCAAGTAAAGGTAGTCTTGCAAGCAATATTGAGACCTTACGACCCTACACATCACTCTCACGTGTGTTCTCCCAATAAAAAAAATGGCCCACATAGTTAATAGCCATGTCCTTGTAGTTTTTGGCCAAAAAGGCATAAATTTTATAGTGGGTTGGATGAGATGGCTTTTCTTTGTCCCACATGGGTCGTTATGGTGATATTTTTACCTCAACAACAAATCCTCTAAAGTTGAAATGAAAAGAGAAGTATATAGGCTAATGAAGGTCTAGATTTTTTATTTTCCACAAGGGAAAAGAGAATACTCTCATACTCTATAGCTTCTCCCAAGTACATCAAGCACATATTCATTTACCAAAGACTCTTTGCAAGTGAAAGACTAAGTAGGTCAAGATTTATGATTCAAACTCTAGGAGGTGAAGAGCATGCTCTCCTACTACTCAACTAGTCACAAGGAAAGAAGACTCCTAATTAAGCTAGATGCCTAGAAAATAAAATTTATGAAAGCACAATGTTGATTTGTATCTCAAAGGAAACTTGCAACACAAGTAGCTTTAGTAGTCTCCAAAATATGTCTTGGGAAAGAATCCTACAACCACAAAGAATTAGTAGTATCAAAATAAGGCCATGTAGATAACTTTGATAAGCAAATTCTCCCTCAAATACCCTGCAAAAACCTACTATTTTATGCAAAATAGAATATTAAAGCCAAGATGAATTTGAATCAAGCATTAAAATCTGAAAACTCAAGAAACTAGACCCCTAAAAATAGCTCTCTATTTTTTATATGATGAAACACAATCAACACCATATTATCATATGATGAAACTCATAAAGCCATGCGATGAAAATCAAAGTTCTTATGTCGTACGATGAAACCCAAAATTGCATGCAATAAATCATCTTAAGCCATATTATCGTGCGATAAAACTCACAACTACATGAAATGAAAGAATGTGTCATATTATAATCTGAACTATTCAATGCTATATTCATCGCAATTTTAGAAAATGAATAAAAATATCTTGTAAGAAATGGGACCAAAAATTGATTCTAGCCCCACGACGGGCACCAAAAATGTGTGGTTAAATGTTGCTATTCAATTAGAATGCAAGCAACACTCAATAAACCATTTTAAACTCAAGAGTTTAGCTATAGGATTCCATATAAAATGAACCAACTAAACCCTCAAAAGCAACTTATTGCTTCCTAGTTGAAGCAAGTTTAATCCTTTTATGATTCTCATCAGTTTGGAGTGAAGGATTAGTGACATGACTACTCCAAAATGGAATATTTAAATGCAATGCAAATCTAAAAATTAAACTAGATTGCAAGATTAAAAATGATGCTATTATGAAAGAAAATTAGATCACCAATGCAAGATTATGCTAAGAATTGAACTAAGCTAACAATGCAAGAGAACTATGAGAAACTAAGAATTAGGAATGAAAAGAAACAAGATTACTCTAGGATGCAAGAATGAAAGAATGTGAATTGCCAAGATGATCTAGAATGCAAGAGAATGGACTTCACCAATGATCAAGATGGAACCCTTGAGCCAAGGAAGAGCTTCCTTTTAAAGGAATTGCCTCAAGAATGAAGGGTGGAGATTAAGAGGCAAAATATGTTAGGTAGAGATGAGTGGTTGGAAATATCAATCCATGTGAGTGGATTCAAGAATTTTGATTGGCCAATCTTGATGGGAGAATGAGAAAAAATAGAAAATCCCCTTTTAATTGTCAATTAATCAAGATTAAGTTTACACAAAGTGCTCTTTTTAATAAAAGTTCTAGGACTTTATATTAAAGGTAAGTTTCTACAATTAAATGATTTTTCAAGTTTATAAATGATTCAGTTTAATTATGCAAGGGGGATTAATCAGGGTTACTTACATAATTATGTCTAGTAATTATGCCTTTGAGATTTAGAATTTGTTGTAAGATAATTTAATCAAATTAGGGGCTTAGGTTCTACAAGAAAATTTTTAGGTGATTAAAACGGTCATATTGGGCAAAATGTCTAGGATACTTATGTGATATTATTAATCAACAAGGGATGCTAACAATTTTTTTCACACTAAGCACAACATATATGTATTGGCTAGATTTTCATGCAATAATGCTAGGAATGCCACCGACAAACCCAAGGGAAGCCCAAATTTGGAGGAGACAAAATGAGTTTGACTACCCTCACATAGTCTCCCACTATATGTACCTGAGACATACAATGTTTTGAAAATAGATTTTAGAGAAAGGATTGAATGTTTAGGAATTTTGGTCGAGATATGAATGGAAACATAGGGGATCTACACATGTACATGGGTTTTCATGGATCCGTGGGGCTCCGATTATGGATTCAATAGATTGGAATAAGGAAGAACATGTCACAACAACTGAATTTTTTTTCCACTGCATTGTTCATGCATGGAATCCAAGATCAAAATTTTTCCATTGCAACATGTAGGTATATTTATAATGAATTCAAAATATTTATTCACTTCAATAGAGAGCTATCCATTTCTAAATTATACTAATTTTGAAGTTTGCATTTCTTTTTTTAGGCTTTCAAATATTTTTCTCAACATCTATGCTTAATAAACATGAGACAACTTGTGGAGATGGATATTGATCAAGATTATGAAGAAATATTGAACATTGTGCAAAAACATACAATGTGTAAAGAGGCTAAATGGTGTAATGCTAATGATTACTGTGACTACCATTGAAAAAAGGTCAGAAAACTAATAACTACATGAAGCTCAAGTATGTCATTCAAGACCTTATTGATAATGGTGACATCATTGTGATAGACATAATACTAATGTGGATTATCAAGCATTTAAAGAACTCTTCCCTAATTATGAAAATGGAGAATCTACTAAAACTAAGTGAAATGCTAAAGTTAACTACACTTACACCAATGATGATAATGTAATTAATATTATTGATCCATCTTAGTTTGAACACTGCAATGTGATCATTGTTAAGAAAAGAGATAAGGATTTTGAATTTGAAAAATACTATGCCCTGAGCTCAAGAAAAGGTTAGTCTCAAAGGAGTTGGTCCTTCATCTTCAAATCTACCTATATTCACTAGATGTCACTCCACTACCTCTCATTCTCTATAGAAGATGATAACTCTTTAAGTCATCCACACAACCCACCATTGCATATTGAAGTCATGATTCACAAACACCATGTAAAATATGTTTTGATAGGTGGAGGTACTGACCTAAACATTTGTACTTACAATTGAATAAAAAAACTAATATTTTTTGTGCATGTTATTGATCCTAGAAAGAAAATAAAAATAAAAGAATATGATGAAGAAGAATGATCCTCTAAGGGTCTAGTGGTATTTTTGATTAGGGTAGGGCCTGTGGAACGAGATGTAATCTATCAACTTCTTGATCTTCTTTTAGCTTACAACATTTTTCTAGGAAGACTATGGATACATGTAATGCAAGTCATACCATCCACATAAAAATAATGTGTAAAGTTCCCATATAATGGAGTTGAGGTTTGTATTCCTATAGATACTAGTTATGCCTCAATGTGCTAAAACAATCTATTGGTACCCTTGTTCCTCATAACAGGGAAGCTTCCAAGGAACAATCAACTAAAATCTCTAAAGCTATGATGAAGAATTTTGAGGAGAAGCTTAAAATAAAAGATGCAAGAATGGGATAATATAAGATGGAACCAGTAATTTCATTGAAATATCTTCCCCCATCTCCCTGGAATTATGGAAAGCATTTTGAGGCTATGAAGCCATCAAATTCACAAGATAATATTATTCATGATGGAAATTTTCTCCAACTATATCCCTTGCAAAAAAGAACGAAGACAAATCTGTCCTAGAATGGCTCTACAAAGGAGAAGATGAAGATAGGGAGCTAATACACTATGAAATATCCCCCTATATCATCTTAAAATGGAAGAACTTCCATTTTGATAGGTTTAACACCCTCTTTTAGTGCATTTATCATAATAGACTTGCATTTAGTATGTATTTGCACTTGATCTCTTAATTCTAGGTGAAATTAGGGTTAGGATTCTAAGGATCCTCCTTGATTTCTCTTCTCTATGGCTCTATTTTCTAGGTAGGATCTAGGCATAGGTCCTCCTAGCCTTCATCATGTTCATCATAGGACTATGTGTCCTTTTCTGGTACTCTGACCTATCCTATCATCATTTTTAAGGCTCTGGGCATCCCCGGGACATCCTGTTTTCAACACAAATTGGATTTGGACCCCTAGGTCAAGGTCAAGGTTGAATTTGACCTAGGTCAAGGTCAAGGTCAATTTTGACCTAGGTCAAAGTTGAGGTCATCCTTGAACTTTGTCAGGATTTGATCCCCCATTTCAAATTTTGGTCTCAGAGGACCTTGAAATCAATGTCGGGCTTCCAGATCTGAATGCAGAAGGGTTTTAATTTGAAATTCATTTAATTATTTTCCCTCCTTAAGCTGGTTATATTGATTGGACCATAATTTGAGGTGAAATTTGAATTATGGGCCCTTACATTTCCCAAGGAGCCTCACCTTTAAACCTCTATATAAGGACTCTCTTTTGCCTTCATTTTCACCAAGTATCCATTAAGTGGAAACAAGTCATGAGGAGCAAGCAAGTGATGGTGAAGTGAAGATGCAAGATTGCAAGAGGATGATATAGAAGATCAAGCCATTGTTGATATCAAGAATTTCTGTGAGCACACTATTGTGGACATTCCTTTGGAGCAAGAGAGATCCCTTCTTCCTTGATCCACCATTTTCAATATTCAAGCATTCAAAGATACAATCATGGGGTAGAAATTATGGATTGTGAGTTTGGTGAGAGTACTTTAGCCTTGGGGGCTTGGTATTCTTTCTTATCATATTCAAATCTATGCATTGTTGTCTCATATCCATTCATGCTAGGGTTTCAATCTAGAGGATTGGATCTTGGCATTGCACTTTCAATACACACACATATTCTATTACATCTGACTATTCGTGGAGGTGGAGATCACAAAAATGAGGGTTTGAATAAGGTAAAACCCTATATAGCCCCCCAAAAATACCATTTTTAGATATGTATAGTCACTGTTTTAGAAGTTATAGAGCAGATCTGAGTACCCTTTTCGTCAAACTTTCAGGATCCATGAACAAAATTTCCATCAAAGCATTTCAGGTCAAGGATGACTTTTAGGGGTAAGATTGTACCCTGGGGTAAGATCTTACCCTGCATTTGGGTCAAGGATGACCTTACTCAAAATTGGAAAATCTTTCAAGGTTTTCTCTATTTTGGTTTTCATGTGCCAAATTTGGTTGCAAAATTCCCAGAAATTGAACATAGACATCAGAAAACATGTATTTCTAGATCAACTTTATTATGAGGTATGTACTTTATCTTATCTAATTTCAAGCATTTCTAGATTTACATTGCTATCAATCATTTCATATATATATGTATCATAGGAAATGTGGATTTAGGATTTTTATTAGGTGCATTGTTAAAAACTCTACCTATGTCCACATTTTCTTCTATTACATTTTGGTGAACCTATTTATGACAACTCTTTCTTTTTGGTGTTAGATTTTGATCTTGTGTTAGATCTTACATGCTTATAAAAGTAGATTTATTTTATGGTCTTGCATTTATATTTCAAAAATACAAAAAAAATTACAAAATTCCTTTAAAAATACAAAAATATTTACATTTTTCATGCTTGTAGAGTTACTTTGTGTTCAACATGTATGATTCTTGAATACTTTGATGAGGCTTTTATTGTACAAGAGGATAGATCCCTTCATGATGTACATGGGAGTGAGGATGAAAATTGTTCAAATGAGATCTCCATTGATCCTATTCCTATTTCACTCTCCTCCACAACCTCTTCAACTAACCTTTACCATAGGGTGTGTGGATGGTTTCCTTCATGTTCCACTATTTTCAACATTGATAAACATAAAATGATATATCCTAAACCTTTTTTAATGGTAAAAGGATGTCCTCGAATAATAATTAAGGGTAAACCTAGAGATCGTTTGGATTTCTTTGATAACATAGATTCCATTTCACATGCTTATCACACATGAAATAATCCTCAGCCTATTGTTCTGGTTTCTTTACCACCTTCTCAACCTATGCTTCCTCAAGCTCCTAGGTTTACTTCTACCTTTAAGGAGTATGACTTAGTTGACCAATTACGTGCTACTCCTGCTAAGATATCTTTATGGGAATTACTTTAAAATTCCTTGACATATCATGAGGCATTGCAAAAATATTTATCCACTCTTCTTGCTTCACATCCTAATCAAGAGAACATTCATTCTATTTTGGAATGCATGCATACTATGCCTTCTATACCTCCTATTGTGTTTACTGTTGATGATTTACCTTCTCTTGAGGTGCTAAATCAATATGATGCTCGTATGGTTGCTGTTTCTATTCATCAGAGTATCATTTGTAGAATGTTAATTGATAACGGATCTGGGCATAATGTTTGTAGCATGGATATGCTTAAGGAAATTAAGGCTGATCTCACAACTATTTAACCTGACAATGTCCCTATACATGGATTTGACAATATTGCAAAAAGAACTTTGTGCATTATTACCTTACCTATTAAAGTTAGTCCAGTTATTCTAAATACACCTATTCATGTTATGCCTAGACCTCTCAATTATAACCTTCTTCTAGGTAGACCTTGGTTACATACTATGCATGTAGTTCCTTCTACTCTTCATCACAAGGTTAGGTTCATTTATAACAACTTAATGTACACATTACATGCGGATGATGCACCAAATCCTTGCCTAAATGCATAATATGTTAAAATTTCTGAGCCTCTTCAAGCCAGCAAAGAAATTGAAAAACAACTTGAGATAAAACAACCTAAAGCTCCATCTTCTTCTTTGAATGAGGATGATTGGGGAGCATTGGACTTTAATCCTACTTTCATTGGAGATTATAAGTTCTCTGATTTGGAATTTATGAAACAACAAAGTGAATTTGAAAAATAAGTTTTTATTCCTTCCCCGCTTTCTGAGGAATTTAAAAGTAACTTTGTTGCCGCTTCGATTGGAGAAACTATTGAAACAATAAAACCTGATTGGTATGATATTGTTACATATGCCACTACTTGGACTCCATTTGATATGGATGATCAATATGGTTCTAGTTATCATCTTCTTACAAAGTTAGGGTTTAATGAGAAAGGATGTGGTAAATATGAGCAAGGTATACAAGTACCTTTGGATAATGAAGTTTATGATCATACATATGGATTAGGATTTAATCCTTATAGAAAACCATCACTTTTGCCTCTTAATGTTAATCATACCTATGGGGGATAGTTGAAGTTGGTTAATCTACTCCTCCTTGACATTAATCAAAGACCTAATTTGGATATCTTTCCTGAAGATGAAGCCTTAGTGGATTTTTTAGGGGTTTATGAGGACTTACCTAAGTTTCATCACAAACGACAGAAGCCTTATTGTTTAAGTACAAATGCTTATTTTGGAGAATATGATAAACAAGATATTTCTCCTTTACCAATGGATTCTTTGATACAATGTGATTTGCTAATAACTTAGACTATTGATATTCAAATGGATGAAAATGATTCTGAAAAGATGATAAAAATTGGGAAATGTTTGAATTAGGAAGAACATGATCAACTGATTCCCCTTTTACTTGAATTCAAGGACATTTTTTCTTGGACATATTCGGATAGGCCAAGCATAGATTCTAAGATTTTTACTCACAACATTGTTCTCAAACCAAATGTGAAACCTGTGAAACAGAAAATTCAAAAGATGAATCCATGAATTGCCTTATTAGTTAAGTCTGAAATTGAAAGATTATTGGATTTTGGATTTATTCGTCCTATTGATTATTCAGATTGGATTTCAAATATTGTGCCCATTTAAAAAAGAGAAAACAAGATAAGGATGTGTACTAACTTTAGAGATTTAATTAAGGCATCCTTACAAGATGATTTCCCATTACCTAATATTGATATGATTGTGGATTCAACAGAAGGTCATGCTTTATTATCTTTTATGGATGGGTTTTCTAGATATAATAAAATATTTATTGCTCCTAAAGATCAATTTAAAACCACATTTATAACACCTTGGGAAACATTTTATTGGGTCATGATGCCTTTTGAATTAAAAAATGCGGGAGAAACTTATCAATGGGCTATGACCTTGATTTTTCATGACATTCATAAGATTCTTGAGGATTATGTGGATGATATATTGGAAAAATATATACAAAGAGAAGATCATGTTACTATTTTACGTCAGATATTCAAAAGAATTAGAAGTTACAACATGAGGTTGAATCCTAAGAAATGTGTCTTTGGAGTTGATTCTGGTAAATTATTAGGATTTATAATCTCTAAGCGAGGCATAGAAGTAGATATTAAAAAGATTGAAGCTATTGTTAATATGCCTCCTCCTAAGAATATTTCTCAGTTACAAAGTTTACAAGGAAAAATTCAATCTATTTGCCGCTTTGTTTCCAACTTAGCTGATAGAACTATTCCTTTCACTTCCTTGCTTAGAAAGGATACCACTTTCTCTTGGAATGATGAATGTAAACAATCCTTTGAGAAATTTAAGGAGTATCTAGCTAATCCTCCTATTTTGCAACTTGCCAAATTTGATAAACCCTTTCATTTGTATACTTCAGCTACTTTGAAAGTAGTCAGTGTGTTGTTAGCTCAATATGATAGTGAAGGTAAAGAAAGACCTGTGTATTAAATTAGTTAGACTTTACTTGACTATGAAACAAGATACAAAGATTTGGAAAGACAATTCTTAGCTGTAGTTTAT
This sequence comes from Chamaecyparis obtusa, assembly GCA_027943335.1. Lineage (NCBI taxonomy): Eukaryota > Viridiplantae > Streptophyta > Pinopsida > Cupressales > Cupressaceae > Chamaecyparis > Chamaecyparis obtusa. The sequence continues at coordinate 555,435 of BSBK01001135.1, forward strand.
GCTTTCCAAAAACTCAAGCATTATCTTTTAAATACTGAAGTCAATGTGATTGTTAAATTTGATCCTTTGAAACATATTTTCTCAAAAACTAATCTCTCTGGCCATTTGGCAAAGTGGGCAATGTTACTTACAAAATTTGATCTTAATTTCATTTCTCAGAAGTCAATTAAGGGAAAAGATCTGACAGATTATTTGGCTGAAGCTCCTTGTCCTCATTCTGATACATACTCTACTTCAATAGAATCCCCTAATGAGAATATTCTAGCTATTCAACAGGATGATGTTTGGGAATTATATTTTGATGGGTCTAGATGTAAGAAAGGTTTTGGTGTTGGTATTATCTTGATCTCTCCTACAAAAAAAATGATCCCTTTATCATATAAATTAACCTTGTACTAATAACATTATGGAGTATGAAGCTCTTATAGCTATCCTTTGAGTAGCTTCATCCCTTAACATCAAACACTTCCAAATTTATGGAGATTCACAATTGATTGTCAAACAAATTAAGGGAGGTTATCAGACTAAGAATGATAAGATGCTACAGTATAGAAATTTGGCTATTGAGGTTATTTCACAATTCTCTTCTTACACAATTCAAACTTTACCTAGAAAGGATAATCGACATGTGGATGCTATGGTGAGTGCAACTTCTTTGGTTTGTCTTGAGAATAATGCTAAAAATTTTCAATTTACTATACAAACTCTTATAAACCCTGTAATTTCTAGTAATATTACCTCTTATTGTTTTAATTTGCATTTGGATGAATACTATTCTCATATCTTTCATTTTTTGAAAGATGGTGCTTTTCCTAAGTCAGCAACAAGGAACACACATAATCATATTAGGAAGCTTGCTGCGCATTACATCATCTTAGGAGACACACTTTACAAATGTTCTTATGAAGGTTTACTATTAAGATGTCTTAATAGAATTGAAATTCCGGTAGCTTTGTAGAAGCTCATTTTGGTTCTTGTGGGAGACATTTTGGTGGAAAATCTATGGTTAATAAATTTCTTAGAATGGGATATTATTGACAAACAATGGAACAAGATTCTTTCATGTTTGTTAAGAAATTTCCTCAATGTCAACAACATAGTAATTTGATTCATGCTCCTTCTCTTGAGCTTCATAATCAAGTTTCTCCATGGCCTTTTAGTATTTGGGGTTTTGACCTTATTGGAAAAATATCACCAGCTTTTTCTCAAGGACATACCTACATCCTGTCTGCTACAGATTACTTTATGAAGTGGGTAGAAGTTATCCCTCTTTGTTTAACAACTATAGATGTTATCTGTGATTTTATCCTTAATAATATTATAACATGATTTAGTAGTCCTTCAATGATAATTTTGGATAATGATACCTCTTTTAAGAACAAATAAGTCACGAAATTCTTGGAGAAATATTGAATTCAACATAGATTTTCAACTCCTTATTATCCTCAATCTAATGGTCAAGCTGAAGCATCGAATAAAATCATTGAATTTTTTTTGAGAAAAATAGTTAACAAGCATGTGAAAGATTGGCATACTCAATTGACCTATGCTTTATGGGCTTATAGAACTAGTACTATTTGTACTACTACAGGTACTTCTCCTTACAATCTTGTCCATGGTACTAATGCTATTATGCCTTTGGAATTAGAGATACCTTCTTTACGTGTTTCATTTCATGGCATAATTGACAAGGATACATTTCGAGAACAATGCTTACAAGAATTAGAGATGTTGGATGAACAACATGATTTGGAACATATAAAATCTTATCATAAAACTCTTCAAAAGAAATATAACCATAAGGTTATCGAGCAAAAAATTTTAGTTGGTGATCTAGTATTATATGAGAATCAAAGAAATGTGAATGCTTTACCTAGTGAAAAAGGAAAGTTTAGCCCTAATTGGCTTGGACCTTTTATTGTGATTGAAGATTTTGGTTTAGGTGCTTATAAACTTGCTGATATGGATGGTTTTTCTCTTAAGGAACCTATCAATATCATGCATCTTAAACATTATTATCCTTAATTTCTTTCTTTTTCTCTTAGTGTATTTATGTATTCCTTATAAAATAATAGTGTTTGTTTTATAGGTTATGTAGTTTCAATAAAATTATATTTGAATACATTTATACACCTTCTTTATTTCTGTTAAGTTTTATATTGATGAAAATATAAGTAATAAAAAATAGAACTAATTAGTAGACAAAGTTTTTCATTCATAAAATATTTTCAGTTTTGATACATATGTGGCCCGTGGCCCTATTTATCACTACGTCTATCTCTATGCTCTGATGGTCGATGACTCCCAAATCTCTCTGGTCTATGATAGGAAGATATAGATCTATGTGTTTGTGAGTGGCTCCTCAATATGCTCATATCACACATGTGCTCTTGGGCCCTCTATAAGTCAACTATTAGTTTATCTTCTCTTTCTTTGAACAATCTCAGCTCTCGTTGGACACATACAAAGATATTGGCATGCCTGCCAGGATCTCTGTGACTAATGGAAGACTCTCACTCACCGCTTGGTAGTCGATAGGATATACATGTATCCTTCAAAACCTCAGATAAAAAACTCCTTCACTCCACTATGCTAGCTACAAAATAGAAATACATTTATCAATTTGATACTCTTTTGTCACAAATTAAGTTACATTTTCAATCAATTTCATGATTCATACCTGGATCTCCCTCCTGAGTGTCACCAAAGGATCTAGATGGTGGGGGCATGGAGTGACTACTCTCTCCATGCTCGCTATGTCTAGGCCTTGGTGGTGGTGTCTCTATGTGGGTGCATGGAGGTCATCATGATCTCACTGGTGATGCATGAAAAATGTGTACATCCACACTAGTATCACCAGCTAGGAGCATCTCCTCTACTCTTTCCTCTACTCTCTCCTCCTCCATAGGGTCTCCCTTAGAGATGTGCTCCTCATCATCTCTGAGATCCTCATCCTCCTCTGCTATACCACTATCTTGGTGTGTCCTCTCTAAAAGGCCTGAATCACTTGTAGGATAATCCTCAAGAAAGATGGGGTGGGTTCCCTTCAAACCCCAGTACCTGATGTAGTATTACATCATGCCTGAATAGGATACATCTCATTCTACCTCTATGTCCTCTATCTCATCTACATCACTTTCTACTATGTCTGCTACTGATGGTTAGCATATGGTGCCAGGTCTCTGATAGTACCTCATCAAATGTGCATAATGAGGTACCACCCCGAGGACTCTCTGTCAAAGGATGAATTATCTTATCACTTGATCATAGTAGTATGGCATCACTATGTGACTCTGATGACACTCTAGCAGCTTGCACTGCTATGAATGTCTCATTTGGTTTTGTGTATCAGGCCACTCTATCATCTGACAGTAGGGTCTCCATATCACATCTGTGCCTAGAATGCATTCTAGACATACCCTCCAATAGAGGATATCTCCGAACTACCAAAAATCTCTCAGAGGATAAGAAAAGCCTCTCAGTGTGATAGCATCTACCATCACTAGAACACCTTGTGGTCATGTACATGTGAAATTCTCAAACAACCAAATCTAAAAAAGTGTGCATACTGAAAGACTCTCTCTCTGATATCTCACCAACTGACATAACTCATGGTATAGCTGGGATAACATATTGTGAACCCAAAAGAAAACAATCCTATCACTCTCCATCCTTCATACAAGATGGGTGAAAAGTGCACAAAAGACTGTACCCTTTGTGTTGGGTACCACAACCAAGGACAATATACATAGCATCACTCTTCATACCAAAGGTGTAGGACCTTCTAGTATGGATGATAAAGTGATCTGATCTAACCAGGTTCACATCTATGGAACTTGTCCCAAGCAATAATCTACATCTGCATGGATCTCCTTAGAAACTCTCCATGCTCTCAGTCTGATAGGCTCACCTCGAACTGGAAGCCACAAGATTCTGTAAACATCCTCTAGTGTCATAGTGATCTCACTTAAGGGAAGATGAAAGGAGCATGTATCCTTATCCCACCTCTCTATCATAACTGATATCATGGCTTGGTGTAGTCTAATCTATGGTAGGACTGTCACATAGTAAAACCCTATGTCTCTCAGTAACTACATCTCATCCTCACTCAGCTCGGATAGTTTCTCTCTGATAACTACTAGTAACCCTCCAAAGAGATGCTCTCAAAGATGAAACACATCTTTTAAGCACAAAAAAACATCATATTAGCATTCTACATCATCAAATCTATAAATCTAACTTGACTAGGTCAAGGTTGACCTTAGTTAGGTCAAGGATGACCTTCCTAGGTCAAGGTCAACTTTCCTAGGTCAGGGTCAACCTTTTTGGGTCAAGGATGACCTCACCCTAGACAAGGTGGAGACCTTCTAGTTCATGTCAACCTTTAAGATTCAGGGTCAAACTTGCCTATAGAAATCAAGAATTTATGAAATACAAAAATAAAAAACAAAAACTCACCTTGAGAAGTGGTCGTCCGGTAGCCAAGCACTGTCTCAAGAGCTCCATGTGTGTCACTCAAAGTTCTTCTCTCCTCAGCATCTTTCTTTCTCTCTTCAAATTTTAAAATGGTAAGAATGAGTAAGTATGATTTCCTTTTCCTTATTTATAGTCAAAGTTAAGGTTTTTAGGGTTTTTCTTAGGGTTTACTCATGTTAAATTCAAATTTCCCTTTGTGTGCATTTAGATAGACATTCACTCTTTTCATCATAGCTTGAGTTCAGTAACTCCATTTTTAGTGCTGTCAGTGGCATTGGAATCATGATTTAGATACCTAACTCATTGAATTAGTTTAGGAAGGATGGGAATCATTATAATTGGTTTAGGAAAGGACTTTTTAGCAAAATGCATATCCAATGTATAAGGTTATCCTTATCACCCTATTTCACCCTTCAAAAGTAGAAAGATGAAATAGGGGGGGCATAAGGGTCTTTATGAACTTATTCATTTTCATTTAGTAAGATCTAGGTGATTTATGAGTTTTCATTAACCTTGTGTGTTGAAGGTTCTAACAATTTTCTGCAGGATCTCTACATCAAGGACTTGGCTATATCCTTTTTATTTACTATGATGTTTTCTTACTTTAGCTTGCATATTCACGTAGTGTCATATCTAAGCTAAAGTGGGGGCTAAATCTATCATTTCAAAATGGAATAAATTCCATCTTGATAGGTTTAGCACCCTCTTTTAGTGAATTTATCATTATAGACTTGCATTTAGGATGCATTTGCACTTGATCTCTTCATTCTAGGTGAAATTAGGGTTAGGATTCTAAGGATCCTCCTTGATTTCCCTTCTCTATGGCTCTATTTTATAGGTAGGATCTAGGAATAGGTCCTCCTAGCCTTCATCATGTTCATCATAGGCCTCTATGTCCTTTTCTAACACTCTGACTTGTTCTGTCATCATTTCTAAGTCTCTAGGCATCCCTAGGACCTCTTGTTTTCAACACAGATTGGATTTGGACCCCTAGGTCAAGGTCAAGGTTGAATTTGACCTAGTTCAAGGTCAAGGTTGAATTTGACCTAGGTCAAAGTCAAGGTTTTCCTTGGCCTTTGTTGGGATTTGATCCCCCTTTTCAAAATTTGGTCCCAGAGGACCCCGAAATCAATGTCGAGCTTTCAGATCCGAATGCAGAAGGGTTTTAATTCGAAATTAATTTAATTATTTTCCCTCCTTAAGTTGGTTATTTTTATTGGACCATAATTTGAAGTGAAATCTGAATTAAGGTCCCTTACATTGCCCGAGGAGCCTCACCTTGAAACCTTTATATAAGGACTCTTTTTTGCCTTCATTTTCACCAAGTATCCATTAAGTGGAAACAAGTCATGAGGAGCAAGAAAGTGATGGTGAAGTGAATATGCAAGATTTCAAGAGGATGATATAGAAGATCAAGCCATTTTTTATATCAATAATTTTTGCGAGAACACTATTGTGGATATTCCTTTGGAGCAAGAGAGATCCCTTCTTCCTTGATCCACCATTTTCAATATTCAAGCATTCAAAGATACAATCATGGGGTAGCAATTACAGATTGTGAGTTTTGTGAGAGTACTTTAGCCTTGGGGGCTTGGTATGCTTTCTTATCAAATTCAAATCTATGCATTTTTGTCTCATATCCATTCATGCTAGGGTTTCAATCTAGAGGATTAGATCTTGGCATTACACATTCAATACACACACACATATTCTATTACATCTGACTATTCATGGAGGTGGAGATCACCAAAATGGGGGTTTGACTAAGGTAAAACCCTATATAGCCCCCCAAAAATACCATTTTCAGATATCTACAGTCTCTATTTCAGAAGTTATAGAGCAGATCTGAGTACCCTTTTCGTCAAACTTCTGGGATCTGTGAACAAAATTTCCATTGGAGCATTTCAGGTCAAGGCTGACTTTTAGGGGTAAGATCTTACCCTACATTTGGGTCAAGGATGACCTTACTCAGAATTGGAAAATCTTTCTATTTTATTTTTTCTGTATCGGATCTGGTTGTAGATTTCTCTGAAATTGAACACAGACATCAAAAAATAGGTATTTCCAGATCAACTTTATTATGAGGTATGTACTTTATCTTATCTAATTTTAAGCATTTCCAGATTTAAATTACTATCAATCATTTCATATATATATATATATATATGTATCATAGGAAATGTGGATTTAGGATCTCTATTAGGTGGATTGTTAAAAACCCTGCCTATGTCCACATTTTCTTCTATTATAGCCCCGATAAGTATGGCAAGGGGTATGACCTAATGAAACAAATTAGATATAAAGGAAAGGGACCCATTAGAAAAAATGACAAGGGAATTATAGAGCCAATACATATGGAGTTCTAGAGCTCAAATAATAAAATGGGGTTGGGGTACCATGAGAAAAGGAACTATTCATCTAGAAAACATCCCATATTTGATCAAGATGAAGATTCTGATAATGAATCTAGGGGAGAAGTAGAGATAGTACCCATGACCTTTGAAAGGTTTCTACATATACAGGAAGAGAATCCAAAGTATCAAGGAGAACCATACACCCTGAACCCACTTAGAGATCCCTTTGAACCAAAACAACTAGCTGAAGAAGCATTGATAACTCAGCAAGAGTTTGATCACCAACAAATGGAGAATGAATTATTCTTAGATCTAGGAAATGGACAGGTGGAAAGACATCCTAATTGGGGGTAGTTGGTCATAATTAACCATGTTATTTATATTCTTCACTACACTAATGAAGAAGAGACTTATTTATCTTAATAAACAACTCCATGAGAAGCAGAACATCAACAAGAAGAAATCCTTACTAGGGAAGAAGAAGAAGAGTCACCTATGATCCTAGCTCATTTCTTGAGTAGATATTAGTATAGTTGAGCTGATTCACATGAGTATGAATGAGGTTCCCTCTTTGATGCTATAATTTATATATAAGTAGATGTGATACACATGTATGCAACTCAACATGAATAAGGAGAAAGGTCATACACAAGGTCTACAAAATTCCTTCTATAGAACATCAATTGTAACTTTGCAAGGGATGATAGATATCTTGATGCCATGAATAGAATAGAACCAAAATTTTTATTTGATCCAGATAGGGGAATCATACTAGAGGAGGGACAAGGTTATAATTTTAGGACATGCATATTAGATTCACACAATACTAACATTGACTCTAATAGAAATGTTAGGATTCTTCATGGTATAGATAGTTCTTTAGAGGGAAATATAGTAGACCTCCTCTTTCTAACCGAAAGTTTTGATCATGATAACATGATGGTTTCTTTAGAACCAGTTGTGTCTTTGTTCCTAATGTACTCTAAAATCATTGAGTGGAATCCAAACAAACTTGAAAACCCAATTTCCTATCCAAATGACTATACCTTAGTATGCTACCTTAATTTTATTGAACCTCTCACCTCTTCCACTGGTGTAATGAGCATGAACATGATGGAGGCAGATATCAAGTTTCTAAGTCTTAAAATGAAAACTAAAAAGAAAAATAGGTTTGGCAATGAAAATCACATTGTGGTAGTGTCAAAACCTAAAATAGTAAAAATAAATGATGCATCTAATGGTGAAAACCTCCTAGAGGCACCAGAGAATGAGAAAATTGATATCCTACCTAACCACTTCCAGGAAATATCTTCAGTGCTTATAAAGCCTACAAAGCTAGTCAACTTGGGCATGACAAAATCACCTTAGCTTATACAACTAGTACAATCACTATCAAAAGATGAAAAATAACAGTTCATCTAGCTCTTCACAGATAGAAAGATTAACTTTTCCTGGTCCTATTCATACATGCTAGGACTAGATACAAATCTCATTATGCATCACCTATCTATAGCTCAGGGAGTGAAACCAATAAAGAAAAAACTAAGAAAAATGCATCCACATTCACCTTATTAGTCAAGATGAGTTGGAAAAGATGCTAAAGGCCAATTTAATAAGAATGATTGATTATGCCAAATAGATTTCAAACAATATTCCCATTTCTAAATAAGATAAGTCAATCTGAGTGTGTAAAAATTTTAGAGATCTAAATCAAGCCTATCCAAAATATGACTTTTCACTCCCAAACATAGATATGATTGTTGACCTTACAATTGAATATGAGATATACTCCCTAATCAATGGTTTCTCAGGGTATAACCAGATCAAAATTACACTAGAAGATCAAGAGAAAACAAATTTCATATGTTCTTGGGGTACCTTATGTTGGAATGTCATGCCCTCTAGACTCAATTTTGGTGCTACATATCAAAGGGCCATGACCAACATTTTTCATGATATGATGCATACAAACATGGATGATTATGTGGATGATACATTAGTCAAATTTTCTATGAGAAAAAAAACCTAGATGATCTATAAGTTTTCAATATAATGGAGCAATTCACGCTAAGACTAAATCCAAAGAAGTGTGCCTTTGGAGTAACATTAGGTAATATTTTAGGATATATTGTAACAAAAAAGGGCATTAAGGTGGATCCAAAAAAGGTAAAATCCATAATAGAGATGCCACGATCAAAGAATGTTAGTCAAATTAGGAATTTACAAGGAAAAATCTAGTCTATCATAAGATTGATCTCAAAACTATTGGATATAGCTCAACCATTTTCCAATGCATTCCATAAGGGAGTAAAATTAAATGGGATGAGACATGTGAGAAAATTTTTCAGCAAATCAAGGAATATCTAGAAAATCTGCTCATTCTTATGGCACCTACTCAAGAAAACCACTGCTATTATACATCTCAGATACAACTACATCCCTCGAAGTTCTATTAGATAAACATGACAAAACCAAGAAGGAAAGAGAAATATATTACATCAGTCAAACATTGGTCTCCTATGAACTCAACACACCATCATCGAGAAGGCATGTTTAGCAATTATTTTTGTATCTAAAAAATTCAAATATTACATGCTCGCACATTCATTAAAATTAATTACAAATATTTATCCATTGAAATACCTTTTGCATAAGGTAAGTCTCAAAGGAAAATTGGAAACATGGGTTATGATTCTCAACAAATTCAACATTGAGTATGTTGACAATAAAGGAATCAAGGGTTAGGTGATAGCATATCACCTTAGAGATGTACCACTTCAAGATACAAGGTCGTTAACAATTGGATTCCTAGATGAAGCTATATTGCACTTAATAGAACAAACTGTCATGTCCCCTTTTCAAAATAATTAAAATATATAATTTTTGCTAAAGCTGGCAGGTCAAAAAGTGAAGTTTCAGGAAAAGGGGCTAATCTTTGGAAACCAATGAATTAATAAATGTTAAATATTATTAAAATATGTCTTATTCACCCCTCTAGGTCGTGAGTTAAGGTTATGCCCTCTTTTAAAGGGGTTTGGAGGCATTTCGGGCTCATTCTTGAACTTGATTTTTGCTCAATGCTTTGTTGTTCTTTAGAGGCTGCCAAACCTATGGAGAAGGAGAAACAAAGATGGGAGTTTGTAAGTTTCCAAGAAGGTTAAGGATGGGATTTTGAGGCCATTCCATGTGCAAGCTAAAGTAGAGTTTTCCCTTGTGCTGAACAGTACAGATTTGTGAGTTTTTGGGTGTGTTTTTGTAAGATTTTGGTGTTTCTGGTTGAGTTTTTCATATCAATTTGCATTGCTGCTGTATTGAAGCCATTTTTTTAATTAAATTAGAGCTAAATATATGCCTTGGGTCATGATTCTACTTTTGTGTTAGTTTGTTAGTGTTTTATGGTGTTTCTGAGCTTATTTTGTGTTATTTTTGGGGCCCGATGAGCATTGTTTTTGGACTCCATTTTGGAGCTGTTGTATAAAATCTTTGAAGATCTGGAAGTGCCATTTTTTAGGCCGTTATTCTGGAAATTTTTTTGTAAAGTTGTCTATTTTCAGATTTATCAACAATATGTGAAGTTGTGAAGTTTTTGACATTATTTTGAGCATACTCGATTTTGGTATTATTGAGAATTTACATGATCTTTTGAAGTATTGGTTCTTTGATTTTAAAATCTGATTAGAGGTTTTAAATATCATATAAAATTAGAAATGGGAAATTTAAGTGGTATCAGAGCTATGATCTTGCCAGCCTGAGGGTTTGTAGAAGTTTGCATGCAACCGAATGAAAGAGAAAAGAGATATTTACAGCGAGAAAAGAATAAAGAAATTTTGATCAAACCACCAGTTGGAAATAAAATTATAAAATCCAAGGAAGGAACAAGAATGGCTGACCCAGATGAGATGGAAAAAAAATCTCTTCTAGGACATCTAGAACACTCAAAAGCAAACACTGGATAGTTTAGCAAAAACTAGAGAGGCTTTGCGGTTATTGACAGAAAAAATTCAAGGAGTTGTATCTACTAATGACAGAGGGAACACCTTAGAGAAGCCAAGAAATTTGAAACCCACACCCTCTAAATCAATAAAAACTATTTTCTCACCTACATATGAGCCACCAGTACCAAATCCATCCCTTAATCCTATGGAAGAGGTTACAGGTAACTTGATTGCATTAAGAGCTACTTACAATGGCTTAGATGATGACTTTCACAGTTCGATAACTTTTAGAGAATATGTGGATATGGTGAAAAAATTGATGCCCAAGAAATAATATAGGAGGGAGTAAGACATAAGTGGAAGAGAACTAAAAAATAAAATAAGCAAGTTTACAACACCTACTTTTGATGGAACAAATAAAATTTCTACTAGAGCATGGCTACAAAAATTACAGACCTTCTTCACACTTAACCCCATGAAGGAGAGTGATGCCATTCAATTCAAAAGTCTACACTTGGAAGATGTAGCCTATGATTGGTGGTATCATGGAATGACTACTCAAGGTCATGATCATGTAACTACATTTTATGATTTTAGTCAAAGAGTGATAGATAGATTTGATCTCAAGGATGATGAAGAGTATTTTAAAGAATTGTCAAAGTTGAGACAAACCAAATCAGTTAATGAGTATGTAGAAGAATTTCAAAAAGTGGCTGTTATGATAATTGATATGAGTGAAAAGAGGATTATTTATCTCTTTCTTGATGGTTTGGAAGATTTAGTTAAGGGTTTGGTTAAGGATTTCTCACCCTCAACCTTACAAGAAGCTATCAAAAGAAGTTTGCAGCTTGAAACTTGTGTGCCTATGAAACCAGTCACTAATAAAAAACCCCCAAATCTTTTGCAACATAAGGAAAATTTTTAGAAAAAGACTTTTCCAGCACCACCACCAAAGAATGTGACAAATGCAGCAAAAAAGAAGGTAGATGAAGAGACTAGGAGTGAACTACAAAGGGAAAAGATTTGTTTCACTTGTAGAGAGCCATGGGTTCCAGGGTACAAATGTTTGGGGAAAGGTCAAGTGCACTACATTGAGGTTTCTTCAGAATCTGATTCAGATGAGCATGAGGAATTTCATGACACTAAGGAGGAGAAAGAAGAAGAGAAAGAAAAAGAAATAAAAAAGGATGGCACTTTGGTAGCATTATTAGGAGTCCCAAGATACCATCCCTTTCAAATTCAAGGGGTACTAATAGGGAAAAGGTTGACATTTTTTCTTGATAGTGGGGAAACTCACAACTTTATTGATGAGGGATTTGTCATGAAAAGAGGGCTTAAAGGAGGGATTCAATGTTACTATAGCTGATGGATTCACCATGCCTTGCACAAGGGTTGTGAAATAACTCAGGATGACATTAGGAGATTATGAGCTATGTGATGACTTCTAGATTGTTGGCATTGGGGAAAAAGATCTTGTATTGGGTGTTCAATGGTTGCACTCTATTGGAGGCTATTACATGAACCATCAAACTATGGAGTTAAAATTTCATTCCAATGGGAAAGAAGTTTTATTGAGAGGCTTATCAAATGGAGCACCTAGGATGGTCACTAGAAAGAGGATGGAGTGCTCTTTTTGAAGAGGAAAAGTTGCATGGGCAGTAGTAGTCATAATCCACCCAAAAAGCTCCTCAAAGAATCGACGTAATTTCCATTTTGAAATTCAAAATATTCTTGATAAGCATAGTATAGTTTTCAATGATTTGCCTCTAGGATTACCACCAGATAGAGGTTTTGAGCATGTTATAGAGTTAGAACAGGGTGCCAAATCAGTTATAAGCACTCCATACTGCCATCCAAGAGGTTACAAGGAAGAAATAGAAAAAAATATTAAGGAACCCCTAGACATGAGATTCATAAGGCCTAGCTCTAGTCCATTTGCATCATTTGTGGTACTTGTCAAGAAAAAGGATGGTATAATGAGAATGTGTATAGATTATAGGGCTCTAAAAAAGAAGACCATCAAAAATAGGTATCTCATACCATGCATAGATGAGCTCATTGATGAGTTACATGGTGCTGTATACTTCTCAAAAATTGACTTAAGATCAGGTTACCGTCAAATCTGCATGAGGAGGGAAGATGTGGAAAAAACTACTTTCAAATGTCACTATGGGCACTTTGAGTTTCTTGTTATGCCATTTGGCCTCACTAATGCACTAGCAACATTCCAATCTTGTATGAATAAGGTATTCAAGAAGCATCTTTGAAAATTTTCTTTGTTCTTTGATGATATCTTGATTTATACTAAAACATGGAAAGAGCATCTAGAGCACATAGACACTATTTTGGGAAACTTATAGAAACAATCCTTCTATGCTAAGTTATCTAAAAGTGATTTTGGGTTGACTGAGATCCTATATTTGGGACATATTATAAGTTCTAAAGGAGTATAGGTTGATCAACAAAAAATTCAGGCAATTTTAGATTGGCCCCCACCTACTAATCTTACACAGTTAAGAGGTTTCTTTGGGTTGTGTAGCTACTATAGGAGGTTTGTCAAGGGATTTTCTCACTTGCTGCCCCCTTGACCAATTTGAAAAAGAAAGGAGCCTTTATTTGGATAGAAGAGGCACAAAAAACATTTGATAAGATTAAGGAGGTAATGAGTTCATGCCCTATGCTTGCAATTCCAGATTTCTCTTTACCTTTTTTTGTTGAATGTGATGTTTCTGGAGAAGGTATATGGGCTGTCCTAACTCAAAGGGGACACCCAATAGCATTTGAGAGCAGAAAATTAAATCAATTAGAGAAAGGTTATTCCATCTATGATAAGAAAATGTTGGCAATCATGTATGCACTTTATAAGTTTAGACAATATTTGGTATGTGGGAGATTCATTGTAAAGACAAACCATAATATCCTCAAGTTCTTCTTGAGCCAAAGGGATTTTAATGATCATCAACAAAATTGGGTAAGAAAATTGCAAGCTTATGATTTTGATATTGAATATGTGAAAGGAAAGAATAATGTGGTTGCTGACGCTCTCTCAAGGAAGCCCACCTTGTGTTCCTTAACATCTATCTATGCTGATTGGAAAGTATCCATAATTTTAGAATATGCTAAAGATTACTTTGCCACAAAGATTTTGGATAAGTTAGTGGATGATAACAGGTACAAGGTTGTTGATGAGCTAATTTATTACAGGAATAGGATATTATTAGTGCTAGGATCAAAGACTAAGGAAATGATATTGATGGCTTTTCATGACACACCTTTAGCTAGTCATCAAGGATACTTCAAGACATATAGGCAACTTTGAGAGTGGTTTACATGGAAGGGTATGAAGGAGGATGTCTTTAAAAAACATTAAGGAATGCAAGGTATGCCAACAAAACAAGAGTCAGAAAATTTTTCCTGCAGGGTTGTTGCAGCCACTTCCTATTCCTGAAAAAAAATGGGAAAGTATTTCCATGGACTTCATCATTGGGTTGCCCAAGGTTCAAGGTAAGGATTGCATATATGTGGTGGTAGATAGACTAACTAAGTATGCACATTTATTTCCCATTGCATCTGATTTCCAGGCATCACAAGTGGCAAAACTTCAAGGAAATTTTCAAGTTACATGGCTTGCCTAGAAACATTGTTAGTGATCGAGATAGTAGATTCCTTAGCTCTTTTTGGAAGGAGCTCTTTCATTTGGTAGGAATCGAACTCACTCCTAGTACTAGCTATCACCCTCAAACATATGTACAAACATAGATATTTAATAAATGGATAGAGGGATATTTGAGGAATAATGTTTCAAATCAACAACATGCTTGGGTAAAATGGTTGCACCTAGGGGAGTATTGTTACAATACATCTTATCACATGTTTATTGGTATGCCTACTTTTTATGCTCTCTATGGTTATGATGCCCTTTCCTTTTTTGATCTAGTAATTTTAGATAGCAAAGTACCTGCAACAAGTGATTTAATTAAGCAAAGCCAGGACATATTAAGGTCCCTCAAGGATAATCTACAACATGCACAAAACCAACAGAAGTTGTACTCTGATCGAAAAAGGACTGAAATATATTTTGAGGTGGGAGACTTGGTATTTTTTAGGTTGCAACCATATCAAAAAAGTACCTTGAAGAGGAATGGGGCAGAGAAGCTCAAACCAAGGTTCTATGGGCCTTATAAGATCATCAAGAAGATAGGAAAGGTAGCTTATGAATTGGAGCTCCCACCAAACAAAAAAATACATAATGTTTTCCATGTCTCTTACCTAAAGAAGGTTCTAGGCCAAAAAACCATATTATCTATATAATTACCACCTCTTGATGATGAAAGGAAAATAGTCTTAATACCAGAAGAGGTTTTGGATACAAGAGAAAAAAGATTAAGAAATAGGAGCATCACAAAGCATTTGGTCAAATGGAAAGGATTACCATTGGAGGATGAAAATTGGGAAGGAAAACATATTATTGAGTATCAAAACCTTCATTTATTAAGGACAAGAAATATTTTGGAGGGAGGACTTGTCATGTCCCCTTTTCAAAACAATTATAATTAATAATTTTTGCTAAGGTTGGCAGGTCAAAAAGTGAAGTTTCAGGAAAAGGGGCTAATCTTTGGAAACCAATGGATTAATAAATGTTAAATATTATTAAAAAATTTCTTATTCACCCCTCTTTGTAATGATTTAGTATTATTCCCTTCTTTAAAGGGGTTTGGAGGCATTTCGGGCTCATTCTTGAACTTGATTTTTGCTCATTGCTTTGTTGTTCTTCAAAGGCTGCCAAACCTGTGGAGAAGGAGACCCAAAGGTGAGAGTTTTTAGGTTTCTAGGGAGGCTAAGGATGGGATTTTGAGTCCATTCCATGTGAAATTTCATGCATATTTTTCCCTTGTGCTGAACAGTACAGATTTGTGAGTTTTCAGGTGTGTTTTTGTAAGATTTTGGTGTTTCTGGTTGAGTTTTTCATATCAGTTTGGGTTTCTTCTATATTTCAGCCATTTAGTTGTTAAAGTAGATTTTAATATATTCCTTGGGTCATGATTCTACTTTTGTGCTAGTTGGTTAGTGTTTTATGGTGTTTCCGAGCTTATTTTGTGTTGTTTTTGGGGCCCGATGAGCATTGTTTTTGGACTCCATTTTGGAGCTATTGTATAAAATATTTGCAGATCTAGAAGTGCCATTTTTTAGGTATTTATGATGGAAAAATTTCTGTAAAAATTTATATTTTAATATTTATCAACAATATGTGAAGTTGTGAAGTTTTTGGCATTATTTCGGGCATACCCGATTTCGGTATTATTGAGAATTTGCATGATCTTTTGAAGTATTGGTTGTTTGATTCTAAAATCTGATAAGAGGATTTAAATATCATATGAAATTAGAAAGGGGAAATTTCACAAATGTGGAAAATATTTTTGATGGATCTTTTATCTAGTAGGGGCTAGGTACTAACTAGTGTTCTTTTCATTACTCTGCAAGGATATAGGATCCCTAAGGCATATACAATGATCTTCCCATGCACCAATAATATTGTTGAGTATGAAACTTTGGTGAATGGGTTAAAATTGGCTATCAGATGGAAAATTGTAGAGCTTCACATATATGGTGATTTCCATTTGATAATAAATCAATTTAACAACCAATATCAAACAAAGGATGAAAAGATGATGACTTACAAAAGGATGGTCAACGACCTACAAAATTACTTTTTCTTCATTACCTCCCAGTAGATTTCAAGGGATGAAAATAAGGTAGCTGATGCTATGGCTACATTGGCCTCAATGCTACAATTAGAAGAACATCAATTTCACTATGAATTCATAGTGGAAGAAATCCCCTTTCTAGCCTATGATTCCCTAGATTATTGATTAATATGTTCAATTATAAGCTACAAATCCTCAAGATACAACCAAATATACTCATACCTGTGTGACCAAATAATTCCTAATGACTTATCTAAGAATAAAAAAAGAAACCGCATAAGAAATTCATCATGTTACTTGATCATTGCTAATGACTTATATAGGTGAGGGCTAGATGGTACTCTTCTTAGGTGTCTAGAACATGAAGAATCTGAGCATGCACTAAAGAAAGTCCATGAAGGTATTTTTGGATCTCATTTGAATGGTCTCTCATTGGCCAAGAAACTCCTAAAAGTTAGATACTATTGGCCCAATATGGAAAAAGATGCTATCCAATTTGCTAAAATTTGCAAGAAAGTTCCAGATGCACGATGACCTGAATCATGCTCCCGCTAGAGAACTATTGCCCTTTATCACTCCTTGGCCCTTTCAGTAGTGGGAATTTTACCTCACATGCCAAATACATCCTAATTCATCCAATGAGCATAAGTATATTATCACATCCATGAAGTGGGTCGAGGCAATTATTCTCATCAAGGAAATTGGAAAATAAGTGCCCATGTTCATTCTGAACTACATCATATGTAGGTATGGGATACCCTCCTCGATTGTGATAGACAAAAGAGGGAAATTAAAAAAAAGGATATTGATGAACTATGTGAGAATTTCCATATAACCCATCACTATTTTTCCATCTACTACCCACAAGGTAATGGATATGTTGAAGCATCAAACAAAACAATCCTTAAAATCTTACACATAACAATGAACAAATCAGGTAATGATTGGCATATGCATTTAAATCTAGAATTGTGGGCTTATAGAAAAAGAATAAAAAAAACAACATGAGATAATCCTTTTTCTTTGGTGTATGGGGTAGAAGCACTGCTACCAATTGAGGTAGAAATAACTTCCTTTTGAGTATCTCTGAGAGGACTAGTGAAGATGAGGACTATAGAATATCAAGAGTCTACGAACTCAAATTAATAGATGAATGCAGGTAGGCCACATTCGATCACCTTAAGGTCTATCAAAAGAGAATCTCTAGAGGCTACACCAAAAAATTTAGACATAGAGAATTTTAAGTGGGTGATCTAGTGTTGGGAGAAAGTCCAAAAAATTAGTAGAATCATGAACAAAAAGGTCAATTTGAGCCCAACTGGCTAGGTCCATATATCATTGCTATAATCTTTGGTTTTGGTGCCCATCAACTCTCAACAACGGAAGGAGAAAAACTCCTTGAACCTATCAACACCATCCATCTAAAGAAATCGATAAACTTGTACAGTGCAAAATGTTCCTAAAAAAATTCCAAAAATAAGTGAAAATTAGAAAATTCAAAAACATCATAAAAGATCCTAAAAAAATAAGCATCTTAGTGAAGTCCTGGGAAACAAGCACCTTGATAATATCAAAAACATCATAAAAAGTCCTAAAAAATGATTATCCTAGTGAAAACCTCGTAAACAGGAACCTTGATGAACCGAATTTTTTTAAAAAAATCTCAAAAATACAAAATAAATAAATAAAAAGAGCATAAAATTTGAAAAAGAAAGAAAAAGTGCCTTGGTGAAAACCTGGTAAATAGGCATCTTGGTAGAAAAAATAGAACCTTTTCCAAGTGATGAAAACCTTGTAAATAGGCACCTCTTGTACTTTAGCTCTCTATTTATCAATGCATTTCTTGGAATTTCCTGATTTCATATGCTTTAGTTTGTACATATCTTTCATTCACTTTCACATTACGTTTGGTTCTTCCTAGAACCTTCATGGCTTGAAACTGATCAACGTATTAGTCTTAAGGAAATCAAACCATAATAGGGGGAGATATCCTAGTAGCTCAACCAAGTCATCCTTGTGTCAGTTTTCTACAACCTAACCACTGAAGGTTTTTTCCCATTGACATCCTAAACACATAAAACAACAAAGAAAATCAAATCTATGACAAAAACAATCATTGAAACTATTTTAGCTAGGATGAAATCTTATTTCTATTCTATCTATTAACATTAGAGTTTTTCTTATTATTCCCATTGAGAAAATCAAGGATGTCTATCTTGAATATGAGAAGTGAGGACTAGGGGTATAATATTTTTCTTTGTTTTCTTCTTGTGGGTGTGGTTCTGATGATTTGGAAATGCCAAATAAATTGGGTGTCTATGATAAGAGTCTCCATCATAATTAGAATGTCACATATACCAAAAACCTCTTTATTTATATGCAATAGCAAGGTTGGGAATTCTCCTTGTCTTTTCTTGAGTGATTTCTTATTACTATTTCAATCTGAATATCTACCCAAGGATGTAAATGCACGGGTTTTTGTCGATATACAATACTAAAATCTGCCTAGGTTATGAATGATAAAGGGTCATTGTAGACATAAAAATCACTATTACATAAGAAACAAAGGATGTCTATCTTGTTTGGTATGTTTGTATGCAAGGAACATTCAAGTTATCTTGATGCTTTATACCCTGATGCCTATGTTTTCTTGCAATATCAAAAGGAAATGACATTCAGGTCATCCCATCTCTTTATGCCTTGGTGCTTATGTCTATTTTTTGACATCAAATATGACTATGTATGATGCATTCTAAGGTAGGAGGAGCCAAAATATGATCAATCCTACCTGGCAACAAGAGTAAACAAAGGAAAGCAACAGCAAGGAACAAAAGAGAAAATGCAAGATCCAATATATTAACTAAGGTCAAACTATTGGCAATTTTCCTTCATACATGCTAGGCTATAAGGCCTACCTGGTTGTAACCTTACAATAGATAGCTCAATCAAGCTTCCAATCTATTACATGTCAACCCTAAGAAAGATTACATTTCCCAAGAATATGAAAATGTGTTACAAAAAACAAAGCAAGTAATAAATCATAATTACTTGATCCATAAATAATATAAAGCCATGTGATCCTAGATTTAGCTCCACCCACGACCTAGGAACATAGAAAGAATTTCTACTGATCACTACAAGCTGTAGATTGCTATTGTGAGATCAAAATCCCACCAACGGTTAGGAACAAACAATGAACATGCTACCTGAGAATAGATAAATCATAAATCAATCAAAATTGATCTAAATGAAGTTTAATCATGGGAAAGTGATCAAAGATAGGTCCTGGATATGATTTTATGACCACATATGCTAACTCGAATACATGATGAACCACCAACATGATCTCACTAATAGGAAAACAAGAATATAAAGGACAAAACTTTTTTTTGTTTTTTGGTTGATGCAAGATTTCCCTAAACCCAAGATGCTCTTACATAAGACACCTAGGGTTATTAAGAAATGATGCTCCTACATCAGATCCTCTTCATAACCTACGAAGAACCAAAATGATCCAACTCAGATAGAGAAATCCAAGTAGAGTCTTCAATCCACTTAACTAAGTGCTCTAAGTATTTCCTTTCTCTAGTGCTCCATCCAATTTTTCTATCCAAGATTTTCACAACCTCATCCATCTGCTTCTTAAGATAATCTTGTGTCAAATATAAATCATCATCAGACTCATAATACTCATACAAATTTGCAATGTTGAATATATAGGTAACATGTCCATGTCATCAAGTAACTCAACTTCAAAAGTATTACCACTGTCAAATTTCTTTAGTATTTTACAAGGTCCACATTGCTTGATCTTTAGCTTGCTATATGTTCCAATAGGAAATATTTCCTTCTTCAAATGAATCATGAATTCATCCTCAATTGAAAAATCCTTATGTCTTCTAGTTATAGTAGCAGTATCTTTGTATCTTTGATTATTATGTTCTAAGTTATACTTTACATCCTCATGCAAAGTATTCAAGAATTTAGCATAACAATTGGATTCAACACTTCTTTTCTCCTCTTTACCAAGACCCATCAATTCTAGAACTCCCTTAGGATGCATGCCAATAAAAACTTCAAATGGTGTCTTGCCTATACTTTGGTTTATTGAATTATTATATACAAATTTTTCTTGTGCCAAAACTAGATCCCAATTACCCAGTTTATCTCCAACTAGACACCTCAATAGGTTACCCAAGCTCCTATTCACTTCTTCTATTTTTCCATCATTCTGTAGATGAAATGTAGAACTAAAATTCAAATAAGTCATCTTCTTCCAAAGTGTTTTCCAAAAATAACCCACAATCTTACTATCTCTATTTGAAACAATACTCCTTGGTAACCCATGCAACCTCACAATTTCCTTAAAGAATAAATCAACAACATGTACAATGTCTGATGTCTTCCTACAAAGTATGAAATGTGTCATATTTGAAAATCTATCCACCACAACAAAGATATAATCATTACCTCTTTTTTTCTTCAGTAAACCAAGAAAAAAATCCATGCTAATATATTCCCAAGGTCCACTAGGAACATGTAAGGGTGTATACAATCCCACATTCTAACTAACTCCTTTAGAAACTTGGTAAATTCTACAACTCCTAAAAAATTTATGAACAACCTTATGGATTTGAGGCCAAAAGTATTTTATATTAATCAAACTCATTATCTTATCATTACCAAAGTGTCCTGCAAGTCCTAAACTATGGTTCTCCTTGATTGAATTATCCATCATTGATCCTCTTGGTACACACAATTGAATTCCTTTGAACAATATATCTTCTTTAATGAAATAATCTAGCCAGTTTCTTTGGTTATTTGTCACCGGTTCTTTGCAAGCCTTCCAAGGTTCTACAAAATCAGATTCAATTTCATATAAGGTCTTCAAGTCATCAAATCCAAGTACTTCTATTGTCATCTTAGTAAAAAAAATCCTCCTTCTCCTACTCATTGAATCAACACCTTTTTTTTACTATCCACTTCAATGTTTCAACACAAAAGTAAAATTTTGCAAGTATTCAACCCATTTCATGTGCTTCTGATTCAATTTACTTTGACTTCTTAAATATTACAATTCCTTATGATCAATATATAACAAAAATTACTTAGGCATCAAATAATGTCTCCACTTATTCAATTCTTGAACTATAGCATAAAATTCTTGATTAAAAAGTGAATATTTCCTCTTAGCATAATTCAATTTCTCACTATAAAAAGCAATAGGTCTACCTTCTTGAATCATTACAGCTCTAATTGCAATTCCACTTGCATCACAATTAGCTTGAAATACCTTGGTGAAATCAAGTGAAACCAATACTATTAATTCAATTACCTTTTGCTTCAATGTTTCAAAACTTTTATCAGCTCCACGTGTCCACTTGAAATATTTATTATCTCCTCTCATTGTCTTTGTCATAGGATTACAAACTGAACTGAAATTCCTAATGAACTTTCCATAGAAACTAGCCAAACCATGGAAGTTCTAACCTCTCCAACACTTTCATGTGTAGTCCAATCCAATATTGCTATAACTTTCTCAAGATCCATCTTCAAACCTTCAACTGAAATCACAAAACCCAAATACACTATCTCTTTCTTCATGAAAGAACATTTCTTTAGGTTAATCAATAACTTCTCTTCTTTTAATCTCTAAAAAATTTGTCAAAGATGCAACATATGATATTCTTTACTCTTACTAAATATCATAATGTCATCCAAGAAAAAAATAAAAAATTTACCCAAGAATTTCCTCAATACTTCATTCATTAGCCTCGTGAAAGTACTAGGTGCATGAAAGAAAAGAAGTAATAACAAAGCATTCATACAATTTTTCCTTTTCCTTGAAAGTGGTCTTCCATTCATCCTCTTCTTTTATTTTGATTTGATGATAACCAATCTTCAAATGAATCTTGGTAAAGTACTTTTCACACTCAAACAATCCATTATATCATCCATCTTTGGTAAAGGAAACTAGTACTTTACTGTGATTTTGTTTATAGATCTAGAATTAGTACACATTTTCCATTCTCCATTCATCTTAGGCTTCTAACATAGCTATTACAACACATGGAATCAAAATTTATCTAATCAAAGCCTTCTGCAATAATTCTTGGACTTGTCTGTTCAATTATTCATTCTCTGCTGGTGTCAACTAGTGGGGTGCCTTTTTTGGAAAACTTGCTCCCAGTATCAAATCCATGCAATGAATAATACTTCTAACATGATATAATCCATGGTTTACATTATTTGAAATGATATCTTGAAATTATTTTAGCATTTCTTCAAATTTCAATGGTTGTTCATTCTTTGATCTCTTTTCAGGATTCTTAAGAATCAAGGCATAACACATACTATCCTTCTTGAAATCCTTGGTGAATTATTTTCCTTCAACCAAACAAACTCTGACAATAGTGCAATTTTTATTCTTGGACTCTTCTATCAAAGGTTATAAGACTTGTCTCATTCCATTATCCATGCTAGTATACCTATTCAATCTACCATCATGCAAATATTGTCTATCATATTGCCATGGTCTACCCAACAAGATGTGACAACAATCCATTGACATAATATCAAAATGAATTTCATCATGATAAGATCCAACCTTAAGTTTTACAAGACATTATTCACTTACTAATAACTTATGATTATCCCTAATCCAAGAAATCTAATAAGTCTTAGGGTGTTTCATCCTTGGTAACTACATTTTGGTAACAAACTCCTCTGATGCCAAATTATCTGAGCTTCCACTATCAATGATCACCTTGAAACTTTTATCCACAACCTTACACCCGGTTTTGAATAAGATTTTCCTCATCACAACATCCTTATCAGTTTCTTCATTCCATAAATCTCTCTTGATCATCATGTTTTTTTACATCCTCTAGTCTATTCATAGAATCAAGTGAATCTTCTTGCACAAGTGCATTCTTACTATTGCTACCAATTTTCTTGCTTGAATTCCTATTAGTAAACTCAAATGCCCTAAGTCCTTCTTCCCCACATTTGAAACAAGTACCATTAAACCAAGTTCTATCTTCTCTCTTGTAATTATAATTACTCCTTGAGTAACTCCACCTTGAATAACTTCCTTTATCTCTATATGAATTTTCTTCCTTCCATTCTAATTTTCCTTTGTTATGATTTGTCTTGTCCTGATCAAAATGAGACCTTACACCTTCTCCATATGATCTACCTTTTCTTCTAGGAAATCTTCCACATCTTCCTCTTTGTCTATGTTCATGTCTCTTGTCCAACTTCTCTTCTTCCTCTAATGCAAATTGATATGCTTCTTCAATGTTATTCATCTTGACCAGACCGATTTCATCTTGTAGATAATTCCTCAACCATTCAGGTACCTTGAAATCCTTTCAAATTCATCATCCATATGTCCATTTATGATATCAAATTGGTTAAATTCCTCAATGTACTCCTTCACAATAGTGTCCCTTTGCTTCAAGTTCTACAACTTTCTCAACAATCTAACTTGATAATCACCCGATAAGAATTTACCTTTCAACTTGTTCACCATCTTAACCCAAGTTTTGACCTTTTCCTTTCCTCTACTTTGTCTATCAATTTTTAGATGTTCCCACCAGAAAGATACATGTCCTTTCAATTTTGTGCTTGAAACCTTCACCTTATTATCTACAAGAGTTCTTTCATACTCAAAGTATTTCTCCATCTCAGAGATCCAGTCCAACAATTCATCAGAACTAAGTTTTCCATCATAATCAGGAGGATTGAAATGTGGTTTTGCATTCACTCTTGTAAAAGCTCTCAAGAATATTTCATTACCTTGTTCAATATTATAAAATTTCTCACCAACTTCCTTGGATTCATCTTCACTAACATCCTCAATAGGCATTCCTCTTGTTTGGGCTATCTCCACAACTTCAAGTCTAGCTACAATTTATCTCAACAAATCCATCACAAAAGGGATCAACATATATCCTTCTATGAACCATCTTGTAACCCTTTGCAAGTGTAGGTCATATTCAAAATTCTACTCCCCTACAACCAAATTTACTTAGGGTTTCACAATAAGATGTGATTCAACATAGATTCCCAAAGAACACAAATGAAGTTCTAAT